>JABFPQ010000688.1:0-10492 GCA_022817265.1 Masnerella sp. ZL-2020
TGTATTTCACATTTCAGGTTATAACGTGTATGGTTTAGACTGTAGATATAACAGTTTAGACTGTAGATTTAACGGTCTAGACTGTAGATTTAACAGTCCAATTTTTATAGTCAGACTGTACAGTCTAGACTGTAACCGTTACAGTACAGACTGTACTGAGTGCCGTCTATTTCTTTGGGTGTATAGTTTCAAAAAATGCTACAAAAAATGCAGCAATTTCAACAAAATAGTCCAGTTATTTTGTCTACGATCTGAATTTATAATTATTCTGTACAGTTTCACCATTTTTATAAAATTTGTGTATGTGTATTTTTGTCACATATATTCTTTTTATAAGAGAACGCATACGTGCAGAAAAGTTGAATCTTGAACGAGAAATAGTTACAAAATTCCAATGATACAGATGTGTTGTAACAGATTTTTCAATGTCGTGAATACGTTCCTTTGAATGATGTTGAACGATGAAAATATCTTCATATTAACTAAATAACTAAAACATCGTTATTTTAATTGCTGTAAAACCATTATCTAAAAATAATTTTTTTTCAATCATTATTATTTCATGAAAATTTTCAACGTGAAAATAATGTTAAAATGACACAACAATCAACATTCAATAATTTATTTCACGCTGATAAAACACTTTTCCAACGTATCCATTCCTTTAGAATTATATGTTCCGAAAAAAGTATAACTTGTAAACCGAAAAATTGTTAAAACAATCGTGTTAAAATAATTTCTCCTTTATTTATTGCAATTTATTCAATTTAGATATTATTTTTATGCAAATTAAATAGTTATATTAAGAGTTGCCCTTGCATTATTAAGCAATTTGATTATTTTTATTCGATACTTTTTACCGTGTATTTTCCTATAAAATACAGAAACGGCACCTTAAATCTAAATGGTTCAAGTTTGTTGATGGTTGTAATAACAACGTATGCATTCAACTGGAACATTTCATTTTTTGTTATTACTTGTAAAATGTAATTTTGCGTTTTCTAAACTTTTTATTTATGGGTCGTAATTAAATCGAACGGATATTTTTTTGAATTAAACAAGATATTAATGAAAAATGAACGTTGTTTTTATGCTGTGATTATTCATTTGATTATTTAATTAAAGTAGAATGTAAAAATGAAGTTATGAAAATTCACATCCGTATTTCATTAGCTTTTCTTAAAACTTATATTTATTCATAAAACATTTAATTTATTATAAATAAAAAAACTCTTTTACTTATATTTTATATTTGTCCGTTAATAATGTATATAGACGATGTTTGAACATTTTTAAGTAGAAAAAACGTATCCGATGCGAATAGGCCAATTTCACCTTTTTCATCTTCTTAGCGCTGTCAGCGTAAAATATTTTCCATAGATGTACTTCTTTAAGATTTGAATATTTCAATAGACAGGGTCGGATGTTTGTGAATGAAATGCGCCGTGAAGTGCGAGCTTTTGTGACGCGAAAGGCGGCAAAATTATTTTTGCGCGACGCTCGTTCGTCTTAATACGCGTCGTGTTCGTCGTGTAACCTTTCCGCGTACATTTGCATGCGAACTTATCGCGGCATAAGCAAGTCCGGAGTTTTCCCTAAGACCTCGCCAATTTGAATAACCGCGCGACAGCTGCCGCGACGTGAGCGATGCGAAACTTATGCCGACTATATTGCCCGTATTTGTTACGCCGCTTGTTTTGGCCGGACCTATTTTTCCGTTCTTTTCAACTAGTCTAAGCAAAAGAAATGATTAATTTGAAAAGGTCCAAAAATTGGTCATTTTCAAATGCGGGGCATTTCGTTAATTTTCTTCGTGAAAAAAAACGGCAAATGTTCTCTAGAGGTATATTCCTCCTCTACAAAATGAGCCATTAATCGATTAATTTGACCTGATTAAACCCCTTCAAAACCCTTATCAGATGTGGGCGTTTTTCAGGTGAAAATAGTCGATGTTTGAACGTTTTTACGGGGTTTATTGGAGATCGTAGGATTTAAGCAAAGATATGGGATTAAATTAAAGATCATTCAATTACCTACAATTTGGCCCAAAGAGCAACCATTTTGGCCTTAAAATGGCCAAGCTATGGCCATTTAATTAAAATGGCCAAGCTATGGTCATTCAATTAAAATGGCCAAGCTATGGCCATTTAATTAAAATGGCCAAGCTATGGTCATTCAATTAAAATGGCCCAGCTATGGCCATTTAATTAAAATGGCCAAGCTATGGTCATTCAATTAAAACGGCCAAGCTATGGCCATTTAATTAAAAAGGGCCAAGCTGTGGCCATTTTAATTAAAAAAGTTTTTTTACATAATTGGTCGTAAATTTTGAACTAAATTTCATAAAAAATCACGGTAATGCGTTCTACTCTACTGTTACAAAAAAAAGAGAAAGAAATGTAAATATTTTTTTGCTTCGTCAGCAACAAAACTAGAAATATAGATTACATTAACTTAAGCGTTTTGTTGATATTAAAATTAAGTATGAAATATTTAATAATTTATTGAGCAATCTCTTACTCATTCTTAATAATGTAATGATAAAAACCCGCAGTTTATCACGAATTGTAATTTAAATTCTTTCTTTCGAATGTCAAGCCGTTAACATTAGTATTTTTACTCTAATCTAGAATATTCTATTTGTATTAAGAACATTCATTAAACACTAACGTTTAGCGAACCGTATTTTACTGAAATATAATACGGTTATGTAAAATAAAAACTGTATTAACAAAGTTTTAAGTAAAAGTATAACAATTTTATAGACAGCAAAAAATTATACATCACGATTAAAAAAATTGTGTACGCTTTAAAAAATTAAAAATTTGGATCTTTTGGTCTAAAATTAAAATTTTGAGACATCGTAGTTTTTAGAGTTACTCTCTGTTTATACCATTCAAAATCTATTTCCCAGCATTATAAAAATAAAATTCGTAAGACAAGACTCTTCATTATCTGCGTTCAAACACGAACGAAAAAGTTCGTACAAGTATAGAAAAGTCATATTCTACTCTTGCGTAAACATATCTTTTATGGAAAGGCGAATTTCATTTAAGTCGAATGTCGAAATATTTGTCGGCGAAAAAATTCATAAATCAGCGAAATTTGTTTGCGCTGTCGGCAGATACATTTTTTGTCGCCTTTTCCTTGTTTTGCAACGCAAAAACGTTTGACTCGGCCGCGCGTTTGATCCTTTCTGGTTGAATATACATATATATATATATCTAATATACATCGCGTATAGCAATCCATCATTCATCTTAAACCGCGTATTTGTTGTTACAACGTTCATTCTGATTATTCGAAAACGATAAATCGAGTCGCAATACATCATAACTACTAGTTCGACAAGCTGCAAAAAATCGTGACAAAGAACATTTGCATGCAAAAAAGTAAGACGCAAATTGAACAAAAAAATTAGCGAACACAATATTAAACTGGAATTTGAAGCAAAAATCTTACAAGTTATAAAAATTGTATTTTAGGATTTCACACGTAACAAAAATTTTTTGTTGATTTTGGTAAATCAACAAAAATTTTGTCGATTAAACAAAATGGTTTTGTAGATTTAACAAAAGATTTTTGTCGATTTAACAAAATAGGTCGATGATAGTATATCTGTGGCTTAAAGGAAAAACCAGGTAAGTGTATAGGGATTACATATACACTTACCTGGTTTTTCCTTTAAGCCACTGATATTATTTATCAAGGGCGCGAAGTGGGCAATTCGATATAATTTACAAAACGATTTTTTGCGCAGATTCATCCGAGCGAGGAGTTTTTTATGTGTTGCGTCCGCCGGAATGAAAGATATCCCTAATAAAATGAAAAATATTTTGCGAATATGTTGCCAATACATTATTTTGACAATAATATATTAATAATATATTTGTACTATTTTTTTGTTATATTCCCTTTATATTCTCGATATATTCCCGTTATATTCCTATTATATTCTCTATATATTCCCGTTATATTCCCATTATATTCCTGTTATATTCCCGTTATATTCCCGTGATATTCTCGTTATATTCCGGTTATATTCCTGTTATATTCCCGTTAAATTCCCGTGATATTCTCGTTATATTCCCGTTATATTCTCGTTATATTCTCGTTATACCATCATTATATTACAATTATATTTTCATTATATTCATGAAATATAACAAATTTATACGTCCAGTTCTATATTTAAAGTATATTGGCAAAATATTGAGAATATATTGCCAACATATTTTCATTATATTGATATTGATTTTGTTTAATTGAAATATAACGGAAAATATACTGCGAATATAATGAAAATATATTAAAAATATAATGATAATATATTGAAAATATAATGAAATATATTGTCAACCTAATGAGAATATAATTATAATATAACGACAATATAACGAAAATATATTTCCAATGTATTGAAAGTATATACATAATATAATGACAATATATTTTTCGTTTTGGTAGGGATGTTTAGACAGCAAAGCATCGGCACAGATAAAGCTCCTTTGCGAGACAATTTCCCGTCGCTGTCCCCGTTGAAACGAACCCACGCTTTGCCAACTTGAAACTTACAAATCTTGCCGGAATAGATTGAAACTGTCATCTTCCAGTACGAAACTTCGAGTTTTGCCGTTTCGTTATATGAATCCAATTTTTTCCTCACTTATTTCTATCATCAAAGTAACTTTGCGAGTATTAAAATTTAGTCCGTTGTAAAATCTTGCAAACGTTTTATGTTATAGTTTCATTTTAATTTGCAAACTCTGTTGCTTTTAATTATTATTTTTTTAGAAAACACTGCCAGAAAAAAAATATATTTATAAATTTATAGTTTTTTAACGTCACTGATTAAAATCATGAATATCGTAACAGTTTATAGTAATTAATAAATTCAACAAAAAATAACGAACATATAAAACGTGTCGATAAAAAACTGCGCGGTTAAACAAGTTTAAAAATATTTATTCAAGTTGATTATCATTTATAAATTAAATTATAAAGTAATTGAATATTAGCTGCAGTTAATTGCGTCTTCGTTTTTTCGTGAGAAAATGTTCATCGAAGTTAATTAAATGCTGATTCTCGCGATAAACAATTGCTTATAATAATGAAAAGCGAATGAAAAGTAATTAATTCGAGGAATTCGCAAAAAATCTACCTTTGGAGTTGAAACTGATAAAGAATGGCAAAAAATGTAATTTACTTAAACAAACGTAAAGAAAAAGCGGAACTTTTGAAAGGCTGATTGCTTCCTATTTTTCTTACAGAATAAACTCATGATTCCTGCATCGTGCTATTTATTTGGCAACGCTAAGAATATCTTCTTAATAATTTATGACGTTTTATTCCAAAACTTCGTTGAGGAAACGTTTTTAATTTTACATTTCTTTGATTACGATTCGAGAGTGTATATTGGGTGATGTAATAATTGACATTTTTTATTAATCTTTATTCATAAACTTTATTGTAAAATCGTAGATTAATAGATAATTTAAATACGGAGCAAAAATGTAAATTCTAAGAAATGATACGTAGTATTAACATAAAAACACAATGCCCAAAAATATAATCCCTTGATAATTAGCATAATTTTTATGACGATTAGAATAATCGACTAAAGAACAGAAAACGAAGTTGTTTATCATCAAAATAAAATATTTGTTGGAAATGTGAACTCAACTGAATTTTATAACTCCCGCCCTGAAAGAATATACATCGATGTTGCCGTGACCTATATTACCTATCCTAGTCCCAACCTCAGTCCCTCACCCCATTCATTATCCCTCAGTCCCCGTCTGGACCTCCCACCTCCGGCTAACTACCTGCACCAATGTAGTTCTGTCCCTCTGACGGTAGTACCGCGCGCGCATAACCTCAAATTTGTTCTATCTGTTCGTTATCAATAAATCCGTTAATTGTTAAACAATCTTAACACCATTTATTAATTTACCCACTAATCTCAACAATATTCTAATGTATAAAATACTTTCTCTGTTAATAACCAGAAATATTCTAATCTCAAGAATATTTTTCAAACGACCTCTTTGTATAGTTGTGTTACCGACAGTTTATCAACTGTCGGTAACAGAATCCCCATAGGCAGCAAATTCCCGCGCTCACACTGCTGATGTGTCCACGCATTTTTTGTCGCAGAAATCTTGTTTTTTATCGAGTTTTTTTATGAAATTTGCATCAATATACGAATCAATTGCAAGACTGAGATCTGGGCATGCGAGAGTCTCAGACCACTTATATAATAAAAAGATAAAAAATGATAACTTATGTAAATGTAGAGATTCGACAGAAACGCTCAATCACGTCTTTTTTCATTGTAAATTAAACTATGACAAATCGGAAAAATTATTAACTGAAATTTATGAAAAGTACCCAGACATGGAAGCAGATGTACAAAAACTAGCTTTTTCAGGAAAAATGGAAGTATATAAACTATTATATGAATTTTCAAATGATAATAAAATCTTGATATAGTAAACAGTCCTGGATTAGACACAGTAAAATTCCTTATTGATTGTTTTGATAATATGAGTCTTTATCTCATATAGTCATATTAAATATACACAGAATAGACAATTAACTAAGTTCAGTCTCTGATTATAAAGTAACAAATATAAATTCACTCGTTTTTAATAGTTAAAATGAATTTTAGTGGTAATCTCCGTTATAGCAAAATTAATTGGAAGTTAATTTAAAATCAGCCAAGTAGTATCATACAAAACAAAATACTAAAGAATAAATAACATTGGCAGTTGGCATTCGGAGCACCTTTCCGTAGCCATTCTCACACCAAAAAAAAAAAAAAAAATAAAACAATCAAAGAAAACTAAATAAATGAGCATTTTTTATTTTTTTATATAAATTACCTTATAAAGGTAAAAAGTAACGAGCCATGGTTAAGTTTGTCCTTTAACTTCTATTTAAAAAATTATAATTATATAGAATTGCATAAATTATTAAAAATTTAACAAAATCAAAAAATGTGTTAAAAAAATATGTGAAATCATTAATTGAGCCATGACGAGGTAAATTTCGAAAACGAAAATGAAAGATAAAATAATAACTGCTTACTTCGGAATGTATTTTATTATTTTTTCAAAATGTTAAATACTATAAATAAAGATGTGAATTTACGTTAGAGCAAACGAAACAAAGAAAGTAGATAAAATAATCGATATCTATTCATTTTGAAACCAAAAGTTTTTCATAGTTTTAGAGTTAAACTATATTCTTTCACTATTTAATAAAAAATTACATACAGTAGAATCGCGGCTAGCGGTCCGAGCCGCGAACGCCAAATGCTTGGCTAACGGTCCGTCAGAGGGGAAGTGGCGCCATCCCCTCTACTTCACGCGTACCTATTAATCGCGCGGTAAAAACAATAGAACATCGCAAAAATGTTCTTTTTTTGTGAAGCAAAGCAAATGGTGTCGTTTTTTTAATACATTTTTTAAACAACTTATTTTCGTGAAAAATTTAATTATGGAAAAACGCAAAGGAGAGAAACAAAAGGTAAGTTCATATATTGTTTGAAATTTCTACGGCCATTAATATTATAATAAATATTTTTATATTATAATCATCAAGTTTTACTAAACTACTAATTATAGAAATGTTACAAATTTTATTTAAAATCGCTTTGAATAATTTTCATGAAAAATATTATAAATTTTACTGAATGAATTAAAAAAAATTGCTTTTAAATTCTAATTTAACCTGTTAATCAAAATTTACAAACAAATTTTCTGATTTTCAAATGATTGGTATTTATATAATACAAATATTTCGATTTTATAATTAAATGATAATGTAGCAAAGACATTTTTATAACTGACTTAATTAATAATCTTTTGCTTACAGAAAGAAGTGAAGTATAAGAGACTGAGTTTGGAGAAAAAAATTTCAATTTTGAAAGATTTTGACGAAGGAATGAAAAATGGAGAGCTTGCAAAAAAATATGCTGTTGGGCATGGAACAATAACTCGCATAGTCACAGACAGGCAAAAGTATTTGAACTCCTTTGAACTGCTGAAGAGCAGTGATGGAAATGTTAAACTGTCAAGGCTAGAAACTTTCGACTCGCCATTTGAAAAAGCCGTGTACTTTTGGTTTGTCCAAAAACGAAATGTAGGGCAAACAGTAACCGGTGTTGTTTTAAAAGAAAAAGCACGTCAATTTTATGAAAAAATTCATGGGAACACCAATTTCCAAGCTAGTGATGGTTGGCTGGCAAATTTCAAAAAGCGGCATGGTATCAAGTATTTATCAATTTGTGGGGAGCGGTTGTCTGCAAATACTGAGGATGCCAAGGACTACTGCAAATGGCTAGCACAATATTTGAAAGACCATAATTACAGTTTGGATAATGTTTACAATGCAGATGAAACAGGGTTTTATTGGAAAACTCTTCCAAACAAAACTTTGGCTCTGACGGAAGAAACAAATGCTCCAGGCAGGAAAACAGCAAAGGATAGGGTTACTGTTTTAACATGCGCAAATGCCAGTGGAACGCACAGAAATCCCCTCTTGATAATTGGCAAATCAAAAAATCCTCGTTGTTTCAAAGACAAAGAGTACAGGCCATTTTCTTATGATTCTCAAACCAGTGCATGGATGAACCAGGCAGTTTTTCAAAATTGGTTTCAAACTGTTTTTCTTCCCGAAGTTAAGAAGAAAAAACCTGGTCCAAATGAAAAGTTCGTACCTCAAAATATATATGGTATTGTTCATGTTTTTTTATCTTTAAAATTATATAATAAATATTCACAAATAAGATTACATATAACAATACAAATAGATTGCTTTAAGTATAAATTATACTTTATAAAATTTCTATAAAGATAATGAAACTTTAATTTATTACAGATTTCTTCTCATTTTGGACAATGCGCCATCGCACCCCTCCATTGAGGAACTGGACAACATTGACCCGCAGTGCAAAGTGTCATTTTTGCCCCCAAATGTTACATCAGTAATACAACCAATGGATCAAGGTTGCATTGCTGCTGTCAAAAAGAAGTACAAGACGGCATTACTACGTGAGGTATTAGCTCACAATCTTCCAGATTTGGCTAGCATAAATGCTTTTTTTAAACAGTGGACTCTCTACGATTGTTGCATTTTGATAGCAGAAATGTGGTCTCAGTTAAGTGAAGATACACTGAAGAACTCGTGGAAGAAAATCCTGCAAACTTACTTAACTGAAGAAACAAGTTCTGTATCAATTATTGAAAATGCATCATCGATGTCAGATTTGGTACCGTTATTGAATCGGCTTCCTGGTAACAATATGTATTCTCTTGATGAAGTATCCGAGTGGATTCGCGAAGATGAAAATGTTCCAGCCTGTGATGTCATTGATACCATCTCTTTTCGCAAATCCCGATGTTCGGATGGAAATAGAGCACGAGGACAATCTGACAGACCACGAAGATAATGCAAACGATGACATCGTTCCAGAAGCAGTTCCTTTAAGTGAAGCACTTCGCGCTATTGAAGTTGTAAGCAAATGGAGTAGGACTCAAACGGAGTTAACTTCAGAAGACTGCCGAACTTGTGATAAAATAAAAAATTTGATTGTTAAAAAAATAATTCATGAACAGATTCATGAAATATTCATTTATGAGTTTCTAAATTATTATCGAATTTTAAAAATATGATATATAATATGTCTTCGCACCATTGTGATTAAAGCTTGCTAAAATAATAATGAAAAGCTGTGCAAACAAATGTGATAATTAGAAATCAAATGATATGTTTATTTAATAACTTAATTTAGAATTTAGTCAAATGAAACGTATGCAGACTTTAATTCATATAAACTGTAAAGAATAAAAATTTACATTACAATTGTCACAAACAATTTCTTTTATCCTCTCCATTTTCATTTTATTACTTTTCTATTCTATTTCAGTCCTGTTTTAACTTTTACTTTCAATAACAAATTTAAGTAATCAATTGTGTCAATTAATTTGAAAATTATCTCAAATTATTTGTAAAAAAATTTATGTATAAATTATATTTCGACGTTTTTATTAGAAACAATCTTGTTCCTACGTTTGTAAATGAAAAAAAACCATCGTAAACATTTCAAATTTCGCGCCACTAATATATCAGTAACATGCAAGTTACATGTCAGGAGTGGGGATAAGGCGATTGAGGGGTTAGGACCGGTAGGCGAACGAATTCTTGCCCGCTAGCGCGATTCTACTGTACTTTTGAAAAGTTTGACAGAATAGATATTGGTCTGTAGTTTTGAATAATACCTTTATCACCTTTTTTAAAAACAGGACATATTTTAGCTTTTTTCCAAGTCTCTGGAAATTCGTCTGTTTCTAGTGCTAGATTACAGATAATGTGCATGGGTGTCATAAAAGCGTTTGAACAGGATTTAATTAACTTTGCGGGAATTCCGTCGACGCCAGACGTAAGTTTATTCGAAATTAAGGTTAATTTAGTAAGAATATATTCTGGA
>JABFPQ010000689.1:0-10499 GCA_022817265.1 Masnerella sp. ZL-2020
TAATCTAACCATATTGGGTCTGGCAGACTTGTACTCAACTTTGTAGGCAGACTGTACTATCAAAACGTAAAGTAAATGATATCGGTCAAAGATAAACAGTTACTAGACAAGCCAAACTTTTTTTTCCTCAGCTCAGTTTATTGACCGTCAAAAAGTAATTGTAGTTTAAAAAAGAGGTCTGGGTCTGGCAGACCCGTATGGTTAGTTGAGGGTTAATAATAAAAGAATTATTGAAACAAGGCGATTATGACAAATCTGATATTTTTTTTTTTATTTTTGACCTCAATTTGTAATACAGCAAGGCGAAGGATGTGAGTTTTGTATCGAAATTTGTCTCTAAAGCTCATATATATTAAAGGAAAAAGACAACACAAATTGAACAATAAGAACAATTTATTTTTTCTAGACATTTTATCACTTTTTATATATGAATGTGAACAAATAATAAAATTAATTACATAATATGATTGTAACATTGATTTCATTAGCGTCTCCAAAAATCAAATTGCGAACTGTATGAGAAATTTAAACTTGAATGATTTTAACTGGACTGGAGGACTATTATACTTGAGTCTTAAAAAATTAAATTATAATACATTGTACTGTTGGGCTATTGCCTGTTGAATAAATAAATAAATATTTAATATACGTTCATAACGAATTTTGAACGATGTGATTCGAAATATATTACTTAAAACAATGTATCTTTCATTTCTGAGAACAGTTCATTGTTCGACTGAGTTATGATGTTTGTCTGCATAGTACTGTACATAGACTGCTTTGGTTCTGTGAATGGATATTATTGGATAAGATGTAGTTATATTTTTCATAAATAAATTATATTATTATTATCTTACCTTCTGTCTTCTTGTTTACTGCAAAGGTGTTATTGGTACTGTAATCTGAAAATGACATATTTTGATATTTTTTGGGCTCCATAGATTCAGACATCATTGAGCCTGCTAAGTCAAACTCTATAATAAAAAAGTTATACAATTAATATAGTGTATAAAACACAAATACAACTGATTAATTATATAAATATAATGAATCAGAAACTTTTAATATCATATACGATTAATACCTTGTCCCATAGAACTCGTCGGCGAGAACGCTTGTTTATCCAAATTTGCATTTCCAAAATCACTTAAACTTAGATTATCTGAAATATATAAAATAGTTTAGAAGAAGAAAAGACGAGACAAATAAACAAATTTTTGGATTAAAACAATTTAACTAAGAAATACAAATTCTATAAATGAAATTTGTATAATATTTTCTTATGAATATTGTAGGTGGTAAAAAAGATTGCGCGAAATATACAATAACCCAAATTTAAAAAAAGGCATTGAAATATCAAATCACACTTGAGAATTGCGAACTTCCGATCTTTTACATTTTTCGTATAAGAAAAAAGTAAAAGGAAATTAAACAGTTTAGCTATTTAAGATTGTGTACCGAAATTGTTCAATTACTTTTCTACTATAGTAATGGATGTTGAAAAAGATTGAGATATAGCTGAGAGTCTATATATGATTTTAATTCAATGAATTAATGACTGTAAATTAAAGTTTCTCACGATGTAATACTTGTAAATGATTTTAATAAATTATATAAAAATTGATCTAATTAATACTAATCTTATCTAATTGATGTTTCTAAATATTAAATCAGGCCATCGTCATTATATTGTACATCAATCTTGAAAAATGTATATAAATCAAACAAAACATCCCAATTTACATAAAAATAAAAAACACAATAGTACTATTTTAGAATATATTATGTCTTACATGAACTGGTTTTGAAACTTTGAAATTTATTCGGTTTTTACATCTTTAAAATAACGAATATGAGTTAAAAATAAGAAAAACAGAAATTAATATATATATAATTTTACCACTCATATCCATGTCATTCGAGATCTGGTCCTGCGGTTTAAAATTTTTCATTTTTGCGTCACCTTTCAGTTCAAGATCCGTTGTGAACTGTGAAGAAAACATATTTTCTGCTGGATTTTCAGGAAGCTTTTCCCGAATGACTTTAAAATTCATTTCCACCTTTTCAACTGCTTTAACCACAGGCTTAGATTTTGCTAGTTCCTCGAGATTTTCATCAGTTTTCAAAGATTTTATCGAATTATGCCTTGATACTGATTGATCATTATATAAGTTCTCCAAATTTTGTTTTGTTTCATACTCAAATACCGTGCTGCTACTACAAGCACATATGTCATTAAATGACATACCTAAAAATAAAGTATATTAAATTTAAAATAGATGTAAATAAAAAAATTCCACTAAATTTGAAGTCAATTCTTTTTATCATACCGGTTAAGCTATCTGAAGAATCAAATGCAGTCTGGAATTTTTGTTGTCCTTCATTTATTTTACATATGTTTGGAGCTGGTAATGCATTTGTGTTGTGATCTGCATTTTCGTCAACAGTACTGCTGCATTCCTGCACTTCTACAATAAATACAATAAATTTAATATAAGTTCATAAATTAATCTCATACTATACATTTCTATGTAAAATTATAAAAATGTAGATATTATGTTAAAAAATTAACGAACCTGCAATATTAGACAAATTAGATTTTGCTTGTGGCAAAACGTTGGATTGACTTGGCTTTTGTACGACACTAACATTTCTTTCATTATTTAAAGCGGAATCATCGACATCTATTTCCATGTATACATCAGCAGGTGTATTTTCAATTCTGAGTGAACTAGCACTACGTTTTAATTGACTAGATTCATTCTCTGAGATGCTCATTTCTTCCCAAATACCGACACTTTTTATGGATATTGAATCTGAAAAAGTAAAATAGATTATAGAAAGCAAGCACATTAAGTTAATTGTCTTTAATCAATAAATACACAATAATATTTTTAAAATATACCAGAATTGTCTTCAGTTCTGTTGAATGTTGAAGGTGGCGGCATTAAAAAAAAGTCTAAATCTGCGATCTGTCTTGAATTCTCAGTCTGAAATAAAAATATATGATTAAAAGTGATCATTTAGTAAATAATACATAATTTTGAAATACATACAAAAATGTATATCTTTTCAAAGTTATTTTTCATTAAAAAAAGTACTAATTTTTCTACTAGTATTACTGTGTTTTAAGTACTTTTCAAAATACCTTGATTTTAAACAGTTCCAAATTAGCACGCATTTCGCTGTTTTCTTCATTTATGCGTTGTAATTCATGTTTACTTTTGCATAAATCGACGTATACTTCAGCCAATTTAGTTATTTCCACTTGAAGCTTTCTGCTATCAATGTCTTTTTTGATTTTATTTTGCAAGTGTTGTGAAGCAATTAAACTTTTATACATTCCCAACTCAACTTTTGCTGCCATTAATCTGTTTTCAGCTTTTTTTCTTTCTATAATTACTGGTTGGGATTCTAAGTTCTCCTGTTGAAAAAATGATTCATACATAATTTCAAATTTGATGAATGCAGGACTAAGGGAGAAATTATGAAACAAAATAAACATAATCCAAAAACATAAAAAGTAATGCAGGACTATAAAGTTTCATGATGTAAACTTTGGTTTATTATTATATAAGGTAATTGTACCAATTTGTACGATAGGTGATCCAATTTGTGTTAATTTTTGTAATTATGGTTTTTTAACATAAAGTTAACTATAACATAGTTTTTTATTTCTGTAAATTTAAGTCTGAGATACAATAATATTAATGCAAATTTAGACTAGTGCTTATATTCTTTGATGAGAAAAAAAAGTTTATTCAACTAACACAAATAGGGGCTAAAGGTTATCACAAATTGGGACATTTACCTTAGTAAACAAATTCAATGTTTTAGTTTAATTATTAATTATTAACTTAAACTTATTTTTTCATTCTAAATGTTCACTTCTTGTGTCATATTTATCTATAACTACACATTGAATTATTTATGTTGTAATATTTTTTTAAAATAAGTAATAAAATAGTGCAGGTAAATTTTATTAAAATAAAAAAAATTGTTAATATTATACCTTCATATTTTCCCATATGGCTTTGGTTTTTGTTAAATAATTGGCATAAAACTGTTCTTCTCTGGCCATTTCCAGGCATTCTGGTGAAATATTAGCATCAATCAGAGACTTTTGCCATTCTAATCTTTTGTTTTCCTTTTCTTGTCTATAAATAAAATATCATTATAACTATGTCCTATATTTTTAATGTTTTTTACTTGGTGAATGGGAAATTAGAGTTTTCCCGCGCTTACACATCATAATTTAATAAATATAAAAAATGTAATATAAATGGTTGCTGTCTATAATGTAACTATCATTTATTTATTATAGTAAAACAAGTTACCGTTCCACTTGTTCCTCTAAATGTTTGATTTCTGCATTTAATAAATCAGTTTCGACTTTATGTAATTTGCACTCGTTCTTTTTCACTGCGACTTCATTTCTCAGTATCTGATTTCGGGTTTCATAGGCTAAAAAATAAATTCAAAATTATGTATTTTTTATTTTCTGCAATAACATCAAATTATTCAAGTAATTAATAATTATTTTTTATTTTTCCTGTAAAAATGTATCAATTAAGGATCGTATGTATACCTTTCAGTTCATCCAATTTTTCAGCAATCAACGCTTTCCAAATGGTAGTATTCATTTTAATACAAAAAATGTAATTTTATTTTTCTGACAATTGTTTGTGTTTCGGGGAACTTTCTTGTTCTGTATTTCTGAGAATTATTGTTACAACAATGAACTTGAATATATGTAATAATGATTAGAGCGCCATCTGAACAAAGTTCTTTATATTTAAATTCATAGGTAAAATATGTCTTTATTTAAATATAAAAACTTTAATTAATCTTTACGTTTGATACTAAAATTACCAATAAGAAAATATTAAAACTTTTTCAGGTGAATCTCAGTTTGATAAGATTTAAGAATTGTAAAGCCACGAATCGCCTATAGGTGATTGATGTCACGTGACTGCAGGCAGCGTCGATATGTGACGCGCTAAAATCAAATTTACCTACCGCTCGTTCACAACCATTTAATTTGACGCAATCGTTATAATTTTGTATTGCTAATTAATTAATCTTTACGTTTGACACTAAAATAACCAATATGAAAATATAAAAACTTTTTGAAGTGAATATTAGTTTGATAATAAAACTTAATAATTTAATACTGTTTTCTATACTTTAATAATTGCCGCAGCATATAATCCCATGAAATTTACAAAATTTGAAATTAATTGTCGCATTAATACAACTTCTATAATATTTTTCTCTGTTAACAAAATGTATTATTCATCTTCTTATCCGAGCAATATCATTATTTATAAAATAAATTATCGACTGAGTTATTCGCAAAATCGCATCATTGCCGCTGTGCCGCATGAAACGTGAACTTGTCACAACTGATATCGTCACTCGTATTCCTAACCTCTTACTATTAGAATTCGAAATGTTTCTATTATTATTATAGTAAATGACGACTATCACGAATAAAAAATACAGCTGTTTGGAAAAAGGCTAATAAAGTTGTGTAAGTAAAATTAAATGTAATTATTACGTTTTTCGCTAATCAACATCAAACTATGAAAATACACAAACAACTCCGACACTATTTTTTTATTTTTACTAAGCAAGTATTTTTGTGCTTCATTGTTTACATTGTGGGTAAGCACATAAATTTATCTCTGTTGTACTAACTGTTAACAGAGATACCACTTTAGACACAACTAAGTAATTACCGTAATTACATATAAGAATGATTCACTTATGAGTTATTTTGTGTTGAACATTTGTCATTCCCTGATTCAGTTCAATTTTGATGCTTACTGGAAGTACAGTTTGTGAGGTATGAGAAATTATAATCTTTATTTTAAACATTATATTAAATCAGCGGTTTAAAATTAAAAGTAACTTTATTTTGAGATGGGAGATATGAATATGAAATATTGTAAAAAGCACATTTGTATACATTTATGTTAATCATGTTGAAAATAGCCGAAAAATTATAACTATTGAATATCTTCTTTCTTATTTTAACTTATTTTAAATGTCTATTCCTTTTTTTTCTTCAATGTTTTTTGTTTCATAATAATTTGGTTGAATGCTCTTACAACCAAAAATATTTTAAATTACTTTATAAAATTAGAGTATCTAGTGGTATTAATAACTAAATTAACATATATATGTTTGTCAAATGAAATATATATAATAAATAGTTATGATTATTTGTTTTAGACAAAACCTGACAATTGCAGGACGAGATCAAAATCTCATTTTCTACTTCCAAAAGATCTGTTGTCACCTGTTACACCTAAAATCATAAAATTTTTTGTAAAAATATTTATTTATTTATATATTAAATATAATTGCCAATTGCACACTGAGCGGTAATATTGCTAGATTTAAAATCTAGATGTGACAATCCATATATTATCAAAAAACAGATTGCTATTACAATAATCTGAATAGTAAGATTGACTATCTATATTGTAATCGATATTGAATTAGTAATTCGCACTTTGACATTTACTATCTAGAATGTAGAAATAACTATCCAGACAGTGGATTCTACAATCTAGATTGTCGAATATTCATAAATCTAATATTGTAAGTTTCAGCAGTCTTATATTGTTAATTTAATAATACAGGTACTTCTTTTAGCAATCTTGTCGGTTCAGTGAACCACTGTGCGTTTTTTCTAAAACAAATAATCACAACATAAATATTCAACAAATACTACTAAAACTGAGATTTTGTCAATTCCGAGTTCGTCATCCAGTGGCATTTCAACTTGATACTTTTGTAGGTTCAGTTTTTAATGTGTGGAGACAAATTTTGACATACTAAATATTTGAAGAAATCATGATAGTGTTAAATGAAATTTCGTAACAAAGTATAAGAAAAAACATTCCCTAGTGGCAAATTGCCTAAAAAGTCGAAAAAGACTTTGTCTTTTTCGTCCAACCAACTTTTCCAACTTAGACAAAAAGATAGTGTCAAACGTTCCTTAAGAAACACCAAGAGAACGCTTAGTTTTTCGTGTTGATAAGGGTTCTGGGGGGTTTAATCAGGTCTAAAGCATTCTTTGGTTGATGGCTCATCTTGTAGGGGAGGGTTATATCTCCAGAGAGTAATTGCCATTTTTTAGAAATTAAGGAAATGGCCACATATAAAAATTATGGATGGGTTATATAATAATGATTTATTGGACTTTTAATTTCTGACAACCTTCATATATAAAAAGTCTCATCTTCTTAAAAATAATATAGTAGTATCAAGGAATTTACTATTGCAGATCGAAGTAACTCAAGAGTGATGTTTGCTCCTATAAAGAAATTTTTTGAAGGAACAATGAATTTCGCAACGTCAGCATCAGAAACCGATGACCAAAATGGATTTATATTAGGAGGACATTATATACCACCAGAAATTTTGACTAAAATATTTGTCTATTACCTGGATGAAAAGTCTCTGCTGAATTGTAGACTAGTTTGTAAAAACTGGAATAATCTTTTACAAAGTTACGTTTTCCGGAAAAGAGCTGAAATTTCCAATAACGTTGTTTTACCGTTTTACCTGCCACCGCAAGTCATGAGGTGCCATTGCACCTCATGTAATAAAATAGCATTTTATTGCTATTTATGAAAAAGCCATTTGGAAAGAATCTCATCAAGAATCATTCTGGAGAAGAAGGAAAATTATTGTACTGGCATTTAACTGAGAGAAACAATGCACATATGGTTAAGGTAGAAAATCCACCAATCGGTACACCCGAAATACCAGACAGTGAATTCTTTACAAACTCTCAGCATTGTTTTGTTACCTCCTATCATTATATGTGTAAATACCAAATAATAGATTTGATAGAAAATGGTATATCAGCGAATATATTGGATCGATATCAACCAACAATAAGGGTGATTTTTTAAATATAGATTTCAATGCAGATTAAATAACTTGTATAATATTTATCATAAGCTATATACTTATCAAACATTTTTTATAATATTTTAGATCAGTGAAACTTATAGTTGTCGATGGGATTGCCCAGCAAAGTACGAAATTAAAGTTAAACTATTAGATAAACATGACAAAAAAATTGCCAAATTTTCTTTCAACGATAATTTGCAAGGTGAAAGGCAAAACAAATGGCATGAGGTAATTAATATTTCTAAAAAGTAATTCTACTTACAATGTAATTAGAACACTTAATAAAAATTAAGTGTTGATTAATTAATATAAATAGATATTTTTTAAGTATTCGAGTAATTACATAAATAATGCTCATACAGATTACTTGTCTTAATTGTACATTGATTGTTTGAAATTATTGATTGTAATTAATTGTTTAAAACTTTTTTAGGTTCGTCATGAGTTCAAAAACTATGGTCCTGGTATAAGGTTTATTAAGTTTCAACACGCTGGACAGGACAGTTCATTTTGGGCTGGATTTTATGGGAGCAAACTGGCGCGGGCGTGTGTTATAGTGGATGCTCCGGAAATCCCCACGACAGAAGAATCAGACATGACATATGAAGAATTATGATTCAGTATTATTGTTACTTTATTGTTAATATTATGAGGCACCTTGTGTCTCGTTGATTGAAAATAGTCTACACCAAATGATGTTTTATCTAATATTTAGTTTATATATTAATTAATAATTAAATTTAACTTTTATACTGTTATCTGAAAAATTTGTCTAAAATTTATTTTTGTACTCGCAAAATAAATTCGATTTTAGTGGATATAAGGTGTTATTTCTTTCTTACAGTAAATATAATAACGAATAAATAAATTTTCACCAGAGGTGTGGTAAAAGTGCTTACTTTCACCTCAGTCAACTAAATTTCTGTGGTGAAAATAACTACTTTCGTCACACCTGTACTGAAAATATATTATTTCAAATGGAAAAAAAATGAATCTTAAAGGTGTTTTGATGTTATTACGACATTATTGCCTTAAGGTAATAATATTCTTACGTGTACCTTTTCATTCTACAATAAATTGACACAAATAAATGACTGTAAAAAGTATTTTTACTTTTGAAAAGTGGTTGAAAAAACAACCAAAAAGCAAAATTTGCACAAAAAAAATTGAAAAAGACTTTTTTTCAAATGGTCATAACATGGTCATTTTAAGGCCAATATAGGCGCTCTTTTTTTAAATTAAAGGGAATCAAATGAACTTTAAGATCCTGCTTTTCATTCAACGTTTATTTCCGGAAACGATGTAAGTTTTTCTGTTTTTATAATGAGTTTGCAGTATAAATTTTCATGAGGCAAAATTTAAGCTTCTAACCCCATTAGCAATCTCCCTTTAACACTGCAAAATGTAAAAATAAAACGTTTTTTGCATTTTCCGAACAAATTTGTAGAAAAACACCGAATAATTCAACAAGGAACCATACACAATGATAAAAACCCGAAAAAAGTCCGAACAGACATTTTATTTTCAAACGGCCATAACTTGGCCATTTTACGGCCAAAATGGTCGTTATTTGGGCCAAATTATACAGAAATGACAGAATAAGACATGTATCCAAATTCTGAAATAAATTTCAAATCTCGCAAATGCATTGCAACTCTGTATACTGCAGTCCAACTTATTTTTATCCCAAAAATGACACACTTAATAAAGGTTTTAATATTTTACACGGTTCATTTTTAGAATGGCTCGAAATTATTTCTTCATCACAATGGTATAAATGTACTACCTGACAAAATTAATGCCATATATTATTAATTTATGTTACATCATAAATTGCAACGAAAGTAAAGACGATACAAACCCCTAATCTAATAAATGTTTATGATTTAAATTGTGTCATTTCAACGGTTTCTTTTACGTTTAATGTCTCTGCTATTATGTTTTTTCCAGTGACACAAGTTAACTCGTTTATGTCGCATTTTATAAAACGACGATTCATTATTGCTATATTTTTTTCATTCAAACGGTTAAAATAAAAATTGCATAAATTTGTCTGCAACCACATGCTCGCTGATACAATAATAGAACAATTCTCTAATAAAACATTTGCGACACAAATACCGAATCAGTTTATCAATGAATTTGTTTATAATCAGCTCGACTAAAAGAAAGTAGAACGGTTGCGTTACACTTTTATAAAATTAAATTTAAAATCATTAATATCCAGAGGCAGGATTCAAAATTATTCCACGAAGTCACTTGAAAAAAATAACTGCAAAATAAACTGTTTATACATATGGGATATGAATAGTTTGAAAGAACTCCACAATCCCATATAATCAAAGATCCAATTTTGATAAACAAGCAGCGTAACACCGTTGCCAAGGTCATTTGGAAAATTAAATGATACGGCTTAATTAAAGTTTAAATGTAAGATAAAATCAATGTTTCTAAATAGATCTCGATGAACATTCCCGATAATTCTGTACCAATTGACACGAATTGCTTTGTTTCCGAAATTGCAGACCAAAATTGCGAATATCTTCGCGGTGATTTCGTTGATGAAT
>JABFPQ010000690.1:0-10497 GCA_022817265.1 Masnerella sp. ZL-2020
AAAAAATTGTTTTTGGCGCCAAATGAAAGCATTTTTTATTCTCTACAAGCCCTATGAATTTTATCGTCGGGTAATTTTTCACCATTTTCGACTTTGTCGAAAAGTAATGGAAATGCTCATATATATATATATATTATATACTGAACAAAAAAAATTAATAATTTGAAGAGGTCGAAAAATTGATCATTTTTTAATGTGGGGCATTTCGTTAGTTTCCATTGTAGAAAAAAGCGGCAAATTCCCTCTGGAGGTATACCCTTCCCCTACAAAATGAGCTATCAAGTGATTAATTTAACCTGTATAAATCCCCCCCCCCCAAACTTTATCAAAGGTGGGCATGCTTTGAGTTAAACAAAAGTTTTGAGTTGAAAAAAATCGCAGTTTGAACGCCTCCACGGGGTTTATCAGCAATTGTAGGACTTGAGCAAGGTCACAAGGTTACAGTTTGTTCAATTCCCTACACTTTGGGCCAACGAGCGACCATTTTAGCCGTAAAATGGCTAAATTATAACCATTTGTAATAAAAGTGTCTTTTCCGACTTTTTTCGGGTTTTTATCAGTGTAAATGGTTTGCTGTTGAATTATTTGGTGTTTCTTTACGAATTTGTTTGGAAAATGAAAAAAAACGCATTTTGCAGTGTAAAAAGGGACTTGAGAGGGAGGTTAGAATGTTAAATTTTTTTAATAATTTGATAAGGTTTTAACTGCAATAACCTTATCAAATCTTATTGTTTTATGCAAATAAACGTAAGATCAAATGCAGCATCTTGAAATTCATCCAATTTTCTTCAATTTAAAAAAAGAGCGCCCATTTTGGCCTTAAAATGGCCATGTTATGACCGTTTAAAAGAAAAAGGCTTTTCAATTCATTTGGGTAAATGTCGCTTTGTGATTGTTTCTTTCTATTCTTTGAGGCGAAATACGATCAAAAAACGCATTACCGTGATTTTTTATGAAATTTAGTTTATAATTTACGGCCAATTATATAAAAAAACATCAAATTTTGATACGACTTTTTTAATTAAAGTGGTAATAGCTTGGCCATTTTAAGGCCAAATTGGTCGCCCTTTAGGCCAAATTGTGGGGAACTGAATAACATTTAACCCTTTGTCGTTGCCTAAGTCCTAAACTCACCGATAAATCCCGTAGAGACGTTCAAACTTCAAATTTTTCAACCTGAAAAAACGCCCACTTTTGATAAGGATTTTGAGGGATTTCACTGATTAACTGATTAACAACATCACTGATCACTGATTAACATCACTGAACAACACTGAATAACATCACTGATTAACAATAACGAAGTAATACCCGTTGGAAATATATATTCCTCCTCTACAAAATGCGCCATCACGTGATTATTTTAACTCGATTAATCTCCTTCAAAACCCTTATCAAAGGGCGACGTGTTTTGAGGTGAGAAAAGTCACAGTTTAAACGTTTCAACAGGGCGTATCGGTAATGATAGGACTTGGGCAAAGATATTGGATTAAGGTTCATTAAATTTCTGACAATTTGACCCAAAGAACGAACATTTTCGCTGTGAAATGGCCAAATTATGGCCATATGAAAAATATGTCTTTTTCGACATTTTTCGGGGTTTTATTAATGTATATGATCGATGTCTAATTATACTTATACTGCAAACTCCTTAATAAAACTTGCCGTTTCCAGAAAGAAAAGTTAAATAAAACGCAGGATCTTGAGTTTTATTTGATCCCCTTTAATTTAAAAAAGCGCTTATTTTGGCCTTGAAATGACCGAAATGACTATTGAAAAATAGTTTTGTTCGCATTTTTGGGGGAAATTTCGCCTTGTGAATTTCTACATGAATTTTTTAAATTAAAATGGTCATAGTTTTGTAATTTAAATTTTTACGTTGAATTGTAGAGAATTAAATAACTTTAACCTGATAGCTTTGACCAAGTCTTATAATTACGGATACGCTCCGTGGACATGTTCAAAATTTGATTTTTTTTTTCATTTCAAAACACGCCGCTCTTTGATAAGGGGTTTGGGGCGGGGATTCATTCAGGTTACAAACCTTGATGGCTACATTTTGTAAGAAAGGGTTATTTCTACAGAAAATATTTCTGTTTTTTATACAATGAAAATGAACGAAATGTCCCACATTTGAAAATGACCAATTTTCGGACCTCTTCCGAGGTCCGAAAGTAATGCATTTATTTTTGCTCAGTGAATTTGACAGACCTATTAATGAAAATGAATATCAAGATAAAATGAATAATAAATGAATATTTGGTTATTATTAAAAATAAAGTTAGGGATGGAGAAATTGATTTAAATCGTGATTTAAATCATGATTTTTTCCAACCTATAGGCTGGAATTATTGATATAATACATGATTTAAATCAGAATTCTTTCCAACCCTTAAATAATACACATAGAATTTATGGTTTTCAATTATTTCTAATTAAATAATTTTATTTCGGTTATCTTGTTATCTTGTATATAATTGTCTCAAAAGTTAATACTTATAATATACAGAAACCACTTATTGGAGTAATCATCTTTATAAATTTTCAATATTAACCGTTCTAATACACATTTTACAGTGCCGTGTTTGATATTTCTTGAAAGAATCTTATTTTGAATAAAAAACCAATATTGTCTGATATGTAATACATAATTTGATAACATATAATATTTATGATAAAAATTTTAACTGGAACTTATACAATTCACTTTTCTTTGTTCCAAGTTCCTATATCTTAATACACTTATATTTTTTTTATATTTATCAAATTGTGCAATAAAAAATCTTCAAATTTAATATTTGTTGAAAATTATAAATATATCTTTTGAAATCTAGTAATTTTTCAGTATTCTGATTTTTTTGTAATAAAAATTAGTTTATTGAACTACAAGAAAATGTTCTTTGAAAAAAAGAACTACATAGAAGTTAAATAGTTATTATTTTTTAGAAAATACAGATTTATCTTAATCGGTGTAGAGAAACAAGACATATCATGGAATACATGTAAATTTAATTAACGGGTACAATTTTTAGTGTCTACACTTATAAAATTTTCATTTGGGAGAACTTGTCGGTCGAGTGAAATGAGGAGGGGGATATAAACGTTAATTTAATATTACCGTTATGTCACATCTAGAGATATCACTGTAACATCACCGAGATGTAATATTTGTGACATCACTGTGATTTTCAGAGTGATCTGAGATATGAAATATGCTAAACAGTTTAGCTAAATATATTCATAGCTAAACAATTATTCGAAGATGAATTATTCTTTTTTGAAACTTACTGGTACTCTCAAACAATCAAGATCGTATTCATCGTCAAATTCATTCCTTTCGGTCAACGCTTCGTGTAACGCCAAATCATCATTATATAAATTGAGGAGTTTCAAACGCTGCTGCAACTGAAAAGGGTTAGCATCGATAAAAATTTTGTTCTTGCGTTTCTTGATTAGAATACTTTCTAAATCACAAATGAAGTCTTTAGTTATACTTAAAACCAATCAAAATAGTAAAGTAATATTATTATTTTACCCCTAGAACGCACGACATATTGCATTATATCTTTTACGTGCAAATCAATGCCAATTTAATATCCTTGAAATTGTGTTCAGGTGAACCACAATCAATGAAGGGTTGAAGGAGTTAATCCTTAAAAACTTTGACGGTATATTTGTTTGATGAATCAGTTTAAATAACATATAAAATCCTAATTTTTGCAGTCATATAATGGTATATTGTTAAACGAGTGGCAGTGGAAAAAAACACGAGTAGAACACGATACTTTTCTCATCGAGTGAGTGTGAGAAAAGTGAATGCTTTTCCCACTAGTGGGAAAAGCACCTTCTTTTCTCACCCCCACTCGATGGGAAAATATTATAAATAAGCCTTATCGAAATACTTTTTGTAAAATATTAGTTCAGTGATTTCCAATTTTAAGATAGTGGCACCGGTTATCGACACAATGTGTCAAAAAGGGACAGAAATATACTTTTCAAAGGTAAATGGCGATAACTGGTGCAGTAATGATAACCGGTGTCACTACCTTACATGGGATTATGTAGAAAGGTTTTTGGGGCTATTTTAAAGAGAAATTATTTTGGAAAAAAATAGTCCAAACTGGACCGAATTTTTCAGATAACTAGATAAAAATTTAGTGTGAACTGCGCCGAATTTTTCACATGATTAGATACAAATTTAGTGTAACTTAAATACTTAAATACCATAAGGCTCTTTTCACTTAAACAGACTTACAACTGCCCGAGTATACATCACTATGCATAGTACCGAGGAAAAATGAGTTCTTCAGCTTATAGAAACTCATAAGGAAAAAATGTAATGTAGATTTTTTCATGTAAGAATAAGATTTTTTTGTCAGTATGAATGTGATTAAAAATATTTTTTACACGTCTACAAACACGTATTTTTCACAAATTTAGAGTACTTTGACTGTCATAGAAGCTAGTCAAAATAAAAACTATTTTTTCATTCAAAAAATCTAAAAAAAATTCTAAAAAAAAATTTGCGTGTGGAAATAAGAAATTTTAAAAGTGGAAATAATAAATAATTTAATGTTTTAAAAGCATTTTAATTATTTTAAACAAAAATTTATAGTTCTGTACTTAATATAACTTGTTATGAATTAACCTATTTAAATGAAAATAAGATAAATTCGCACTTATAAATAACATTAATTGATGTAATTTATTCATATTTTCACTCTGATTCTACTAATTATTCTGACTATGAGATCTTAATAAAAAAAAACGTTAATTTTTTAATCCCATTTTTAATGTAATAGAGGATTTCATATTTATTATACAAAATAATAGTATTGCAAAATTTGTCTGTTTGATGGATATAATTTGGAAATCAGGTTGGACCCTGAAAAAAGGAATGTTTAAGTATCAGTTGACAAATTAAGGCAATTTTTACCTCACGTCTATGTCTTCGTAACGTTTCAACTGGTATTTCTGTGTCATCATTATTCGGTTCAAAATATTCTCTGTACCCTCTTGGACGATTCATGTTGGATCAAAGAATTTCGGTTTCGATCACTGTAAAATAAAGTAAATGATGACTACAGCTGTTAAAGTTTATTATTATTGATAATAGTATGTTACACAATATAATTACTAATTTGATACTTACTTACAATCGTCGAGTACTTTTGTTCTGCTTCAACTTTTGGACTTTGATGAAAATTAATATTTCCCACATGCAGTACTTATTGTTGTTGTTTTTCTTTTTGTCTTTATTGGCTATGTATCTTAAATAAATGTTCGTTTATGCCAGTCCTCTAACCAATTGTTGTCATGTTTGTTTACATGATAAAAGGTGACCATAAACCAGTGAACTTATGTCCAAAAAATTATGCATCAAACTTTTATGATTTTTGTCTATTTCTACTTCTCTTTGTTTTAATCTGCCCAAACTTTCAGGTCGGTATGGCGACTATAATTTAAACTTAATCCAAACCTTTTCCATTTTATGTAAAACTACTGATCATTTAAAATTGTAAACTTTAATTGTACCGGAGAGTGAACACGGAACGAGCACTTCGGGTTGATCCGTTCCATACATTCCGCAGTGAACCGCGTGTTGGTAGACGAGGGCTTTACGCCGTGTTCTTAAAACTAATGTGGGTTCGCTCATTACTATGTGAACGTACTCCCAATACAAATGGTATGGGAATACGTTTAGATATCGAAACTTATGCAAGATTTCTGCGTGCGTATAATTTTAAGAACACAGGAACTATAAGACGTTGCATTTATACCCTGTTAGAAAAAGAAGCTATATGCCGAGGGACAGGATGTAACAAGTAGTATTGAAATTGTCGGGCGGTTGAAATTGGTGAAATATGAATTTCGCACGGGTAAGATTTCGTTTTAACAAGCAAATAGCTACAGTGCCACTGAGTTCCATTATGCATTTTCATCCTAAACACAAAAATGATTTTAACCCTTATTATATATATGATGTTAAATGGCCTCGTCTGGGTAAAACAATTGTATTACGTGCAACCATCATTGCCGTTGGAAGTAAGTTATTCGAAACTTCTTTTCTTCAATGTAAATTAGTTAATATGAATTAAATTAAAAGCTAGTATGCTATTTTTATTTCATTGTTTAGTAGAAAACCTTTATGGGGTTATAAGTTTATGTGATAGACGACAAGAAAAAGATAACCAAAATATATTTATTGATAAACAAAAAATTATAATGCGTTTAAATGAAACATTGTTTATTAATGAAATTATGAATTTAATTGATCTTGAAATTATTTGATATTTGTTTAATGAAAATTGATTAAATATTAAAGCACGTTGCAAGTTATACAGTTTCATTAATTTCTAAATTTCTGTTTGATATTATAATCGAAAATTCCTAATATTTATAATTTCTGGAAAAATTGTAGTGAAGTTAAATTATTTTTTCAGAAAAATTAAATGTTGATCTGTATAAAAGTATTATAGAAAAATTTTATAAATCACCTAAAATCTGTAGAAATAATGAATATTAATAAAAAATCATTAAAATGTTACGAAAGCAGTTTAATATTGTTTTAATAAATATAAAATACACTCTATTGGTTATTATTCTGTGAATAGATTCTTTTTAAATTAATTTTTTTTGTAGGAACTAAAGAAGAAATTGAAGAAAGGTTAAGGAATTGCAGCAGACGTATGAAATTTCCAACGTCTGCTGTATTGAAGACAGCTCCTAGACAAAATGATGTAAGTTTTTTTTCATTGCATTAAGAAACTTGTAAATAACAATCTATTTTTAAATCAACAACGTTAAACTACATATGAACAAAAAGTTTTGAGCTATTTTTTGTAATTTAAAGGGAATCTCTCATTCAGTTGCCTCAACTAGCAATGACACTGCATCAAAGAAGGCACCAGGTCGCAATCGGATGAGACCACTGAAACTGTTTGAAGATTTAAGTAGCAGCGGTAAGCCATTCACGTACTGCACTTTTATAGATTTAGCGTTACCAAGTTAGACATTTTTTTTCTTTTGGCAACCACCAATCGTCGAAAAACTTAGATATTCATAGCAAAATATTATCTATAAAATAGTACGACGAGTTCAAACGAAATACCCAGCCAGGATTTTTCATATGGAGTTTGTATTTAAATTCAAATGTCTATGAATGTGTAATATGTTTTGAATCTGAACTTCTGAAATCTGGACTTTATATAATATTCCATATTCCTTTGAATTTGATTCAAAGGTCTATGGAAGATTTTCAAATTAATGAACATTAACGACGTTGATGAGGATATTTCTAATTTTGTGAAATTTATCAAAATCATATAACTTATTAAAACTTACTAAAACAAAATTCAAAATTATGTCTTTTTTAAATTTTTAGTTTAGTTCATTTAAAACTTTTATTGCATTTTTCAAAATTAAAATAAATTTTTTTGATTTTTGAAAGTTTTTAAAATTGTAAAAATTTTTAAATATTAAGAAAATGTGATAACTTGTATATATTATACATATTTTGAAAAATTTAAAAGTTAAAAATTTTTGAACGTATTAAAAAAGTTTTGAGATTTTTTAAAATTTTTAAAGTCTTACGTGTAGTAAACCTTCTGAAAATGAAGAGATAATGAAAAATGATTTACAGTTTGAAAATTTAAAAAGTTCTATAAGCCAGGGATAAACTATAGTATAACATTTTGTCTCTGTAAAAAAAACATTATTAATAATAATTAAAAATGTTTATATATCAATTTTTAGATGGGGAAGAATTAGAAAGAGCGAATGGAAATGTGATAAGGTCCACCAATAGTTTGGATAACACAGTAAATGCCAATAGTATTATAACATCAGAAAAACGCGATGCTTTTAGAAGGTCAAGATCTGCGCACCGATCTACAGGTAATTAAAATTGAAGATTGATTGGTTTAACTTTTTAAAATAAAATATATAATTACACTGCAATACAAACATTGCTTGGATTTAATACGTTCACTCTAAATATTATTTTATAATTGTAATTATGAAATTGTATATATTATTTATTATGTACATAACAATTGAAAGAGTCGAATTAACAATTTATAGGTGGAGTTGAAGTCGGATCAGAAGATGAAACGCCTCGGACAAGTTATAATAACAGATCGCCAAATATTGTGAGAGTAGAAATACATGACAGGTTCAGGTCAAGGTCTCCCCAGCAACCTTTAGGTAACATCATATCAATTTAAAAGAATGCTTGTGCCTAGATTTCAGAAAAAGGAATTTCATTCATAAAAACTTGTTTTAACGTATCCTTCACGAATCGTAAGATATTGGCGCTGTGCCTAACCTGTAGCTAACTAGCCCCACTCTTCCTCATTTTTTAAACGTGATTAATGATTGTTTATTTCCAATCATCATATATATATATATATATATATAGACGTCACTCGCTAATAAATGACGAAATTAATGCTGAAACCATTTACATGGGGTATATTAGGCATATAAACATATTTTTCAAAAACTTGGCTAGAAATTACCGTTTAACTATAACTTACAGGTAATGAAGTAACACAACAACGCGAAGAGGTTGATGAAAGTGATGATGGAAGAGAAGTTGCGCGACCTGAAGGAGATGCGCAATCTGAAGAAGACGCGCAATCTGAAGAAGATGCGCAATATGAAGAAGTCGCGCAATCTGAAGACGATGCACAACCTGAAGACGATGCACAATCTGAAGAAGATGCGCAACCTGAAAGACATGTGCAACCCGAGAGACATGCGCAACCTGAAAGACATGCGCAACCTGGAAGAGATGCGCAACCTGAAAGACATGTGCAACCTGAAAGACATGCGCAACCTGCAAGAGATGCTCAACCTGAAAGAAATGCTCAACCTGAACGAGATGCGCAACCTGAGAGAGTGTTACAACCAAATAATGTAAACATTGGTAAAGCAATTTCTTATTGTCGATAAATACGAGTAGTGAGTAACAAAACTGGGGTTTCAAAAGTTTTTTCGGAGTCAAACATATAGAGTAGAAACATAGGATTTTTCGCAAAATATTCTATATATCTTAGTATACATTGAGCGGTAAGATTACTGTATTAACATTCTAGATGTGACAATCTAGATTGTTAAAAACCAGATTGCTAATTTATGAATCTGGATAGTAATATTTACTATCTGGATTATAATCGACCATAATTTCATGTTAGGTCGGTATTAGCCCAGAACTACCTAAATACCTGTTATCTAATCCACATAATCCTTGTTGAAATACATAACAACTTGCCACTAAATAATTAATGTATGTAATAGGGTGGCCTTTAAAAGGGTTAATTTTAATTTTAGCTTATCTAATTCTAGCAAGTTCAATTATTTTGAAAATCTCCTAGTAACTACTCAAAAGTGTGATCAAATTCTGTCAAATTGAGCCTAATATAGAGCATTTACGATGAAAATTGACTAAGTTATGACAATTTTAATTTCATAGTTCATAAAAAATGAAACTAAAAATACAAAAAATGTTATTTATTCAAATTGGTTTAATTTAATGTTGTGTTATTTTTTATCTTGGCTCGCTATTACTAATTTAAATGACAAATTTAAAATTACAAGGAAAATTTAAAAACAATTGAATTAAAACTTGTTTTAACCACTGAACTAAATTGAAATGTGCGGTTAACGACGTTATGTTTTACAGCTTTTCGTAATGTAAACACGAATGTATTATTCATTTAATTATTTTAACATTATTTAGCATTTTATATAGCATTTTTTTGTAATTCTGGTTTTATTTTTTGATGAATCATATATTAATATTATCATAATTTCGTCAATTATTATTGTAAATGTAGTTACTATGAGATCTTCCACATAATAGATTTTACTAGATTGAAATAAGTTGGAAAATGATGAAATAGAAAAACCTGTTATTTTCTATTTAAAACTTCAAGTAAATTGAGGGCCGGGTTAATTCGACTTTAAAATATTATTATTTGCCAAAACCTCATTTTCTCAACATTTAAAACAATATTAAGAAATGGACGCCAATAATAAAAAATTCACCATTATAGGGACCATCCTACTATATTTACTCAGGGTATATTAATATTTATACTTGACCCTCTAGTATATCATTAAGTATCTTTTGATTATTAATTTGTTTTTTTTGCAGAACAAGATGCTGTGAATCTTTTGACTGTGCGAAACGGAAGGGTAAATGCAAATTAAAAGAATCAATATCATTTTTTTACCCTAATCCCATTTTAAAACTCCCCTATAAACACAGCTGCACGCAAATGATTTGATCAAAATTTGCGTCGTGCAGTGTCCGCATATTTGCTCAAATTTTCATCAAATTCAGATTTACAGATTATTTATATGATGCAAACGATAATGGAAATAAAATAAAAAAAATATTATCCTAAAATATCCACGGATTTGATCAAAATTTGAGCAAATTTGCGGACACCGCACGACGCAAATTTTGATCAAATGATTTGCACAAAATTT
>JABFPQ010000691.1:0-10499 GCA_022817265.1 Masnerella sp. ZL-2020
CTTTCCCTATTCTTATCAAGAAGAACTGCATGATGTAACATGGCGCCCTTGTATGTCATATAAATGCTTGCAGTGTAAATGCAGCAATGCTATTCCTATACTCGTTCGCAGTGTAATAGCAACAGTGTAGCTAAGTTGGCTTATAAAGACGCGTTGTTTTAGTAATGCCGTTACGTGCAGCAACGCGAGCGTTGTAACTGCTACATTTCATGCAGTTTTGTCACTAATTCTTGCAGCTTTAATAAAACACTGCGTGTAGTTAAAGCAACAGCGCTTTATTCAACAACGCAAGAAATGCTACAGTAACCTTTGGCAGTTTTTTCAGTGCATTTTTTTCAGCACGTTCTGTTGTTGCATCGATAAATAGGCTCTTTTTCTTTCCCTAAACAATTATTTATTTTAATTATTTGATAGTCTATCATATTTACAAAAATATTCGTTAAAACTTACCATTGGATTGTATTGTTTGCGTTTTTCCACGTGAATCGCAAATTGATTCATGCATTGTTAAAAAATTTAGTAACCCGAAAATATTTAAGTATTTATTAAACAAAAACATGCTGTTTAACTAGTCCATGGTTCCTGACAAGAAGTTTTGAATTAAAGATGCGTGCACTATGGTTTTGACTAGTGCACTGTGCACTAGTCAAAATTTAAATAAAACCAAAAAAACAATGTAGATTTTTAATTTTAAAGAAGTTTGATGGGAGCATCCTAAATGGGTCAGTTTCAATCACAGGTAGAGGATTAACAGGGTCAAAACAAATTTGTGAATCTGGGGTGTTTTAGCATAGCATATTTTTGCCATGCACTTCTTATTACCCTTAAAAACTAATAAGAATGCTGTTTAGGTAAACGTACATGTCCCTAAAAAGGTGTAGGTCTAAATCGAAAGCACTAACCCCGTGAGTACATAAACCGTCCCTACAAATACCATCAATTAAACCCTTAATTGTCGGGGCGAAAAGGTGAGCGTGAGCCGACCCTCTATCGCGCGCCGTTATTCCATCAGCGAGCCCATTTTATTTCCATCCATGTTTTGAGAGATTGTATATAAGAACAAGCGATTGGAGGCACGCCACCTATAGACCCAGAGGCGCGTATCGCGGGCGACGGGAAAAGAAAAAAATGGAACCGAGGGAGGAAAAGGGACGTATGTCCGTCGTCATTTCTTAGTCTGCGAAAGCGGCTCATTGACCGAGCGGTGCTGCGGCATGGCGCCTCTCTCTATTGATTTCCTACGGAGGGGGTAGTAGCCCGCTACTGGCTGCTACCGCTCGCTACTGTCTGCTCGCTTCCACGATGACGAGATACAGACGGACAAGTCGCGCCATATTCGCGGATAAATATGCTCCATTTCGTTCAACAAAAACAATTGTATTCAAAAAACGAACTCTTATTCGCATTTTTGTACTATTTCATTTGGTGTAAACAGATTTAATTAACCTCACTCTAAAAATGATTGCTATAAAAGTATCTTAAATTAAGATACTGGTGTCTGAAATTAAGATACTGATGTCTTAAATTAAGATGCTGGTATCTGAAATTAAGATACTGATGTCTTAAAGTAAGATGATGGTATCTTAAATTAAGATACCCACATCTTAAATTAAGATACAGATGCCTTAAATTAAGACTTTTATATTTTATATTATAAAAATCATTCGGTGAATTCAGTTGAAATAAAAGTATTCCACTTATCCGAAGAGGATTCAGTGTATAGTAAATGGAATCCTCTTCTGATAAGCGGAATCCTTTCATTTCAACCGGTTTTTTCGAAATATTTTGTCATTATAGCTTGTTTGAACTATTAAAATGTGGTGAAAATTATTATTATTCATCTTCAGCATATTTAACTAATATTTTTGGTCATGATTTGCTATTTGAAGATACAAACATATTTTCATAAATAGTCGACACCATATTGAATAATATGAAGCATAAATAAAATCCCCTTTATATTAAAAATAATTATCCTGGTAATTACAATAAAAATACTATAATTGACGGTTTTATTACTATTAAGCCATTCAGTAAAAAAAACTCTTCAAGAAACCTCAGTGGGAAAACGTAGCGGAAGTATACCTCTGTATTACACACAATGTGTGTGTGTGTAAACCATTGACAATCGTGACAATCTCGTTTTTGTGTTGGTATACAATTTTTCTTGTAGAAAATTTTAAGACGAAAACACGAATGATTTTTCCGAAGTTTATATGAACATTTTGTTATCATTTTAAGTTTTCTTGGTCATTGGGAAATTCAATTTTATTTCTAGGAGAGATTTCTACATTCATAATACGAGAACAGTTCTGGAAACTGTTCTCGCATAAACGTAGTTGTACTATATACAGCTATACGTATATGTATATTATATACATAGTACAGAAAATTGCATCATATAGATCGATTTTGATACCTTATACGCTCCCGTATAGATGACCAATTTTGTTAAATAAATAGCCATTCAAACAACTAATCAAAACGGGGAGGTGGAAATACAAAATTTTTTGTTTAAATTGAAAATTCTTTCTTATCTTATGGATATAAATTACAAATCTGGAGAACAATAACAAAAAGAATATAAAATTGGTATTTTTTAGTTGCATAAAGTTAGTACATCTCTCTTAAAGTTAAAATGACCTATATATATGTATATATGTTATAAAGGTCTAAATCAGTAAACTCGTTAGACAACAATTGAACGTTATTCCTTACCGTTATTAACAAATCAGTTTTGCAATTAGTCGATAAATTTGCGACGTTTTCATAAACTGACCACTGTGCGTGTCTGCAGCCAAAATTATCGCGTAGATTACAGCGAATGTAAACTTTTTATGCCCGCACAAGCACGGTTATTGTTTAATCAATTTGGGCAAGTCGTAAATAAGAAGCGAAACAACTGGTTGGACCGATAAAAACTTATCTCTATGGTATTTGTGCGTCGTTTCGTAAGTTTAAACATACGGGGTGTCTTTATAATTTGATCCATCAAATTAAGAAGCTTACGCGCGTCGATTTTGGTCGACATACACTAAGCAAAAAAAAACTGACCACTTTGAAAAAGTCCGAAAATATGGGTCCAATAGGGGTTATTCAATTCCTTAAAATTTGGCCCAAAGAGCGACCATTTTGGCTTTAAAATGGCCAAGCTATGGCCATTTTAATTAAAAAAGCTGTATCGAAATTTGATGTTTTTTTCACTCCAAATAATTCAACAACGAGCCGTATACACTGATAAAAACCCGAAAAAAGTCGGAAAAGACATTTTTTTCAAATGGCCATAATTTGGCCATTTTGCAAGTTTCTTTTTGGCTTAGTGTATTTTAACCCTTCAAATTTAAGTTCATCGAGTTTTTAGGGTCTATGTAATTCTTATATGAATATTGCACTTTACTCTCCTTTACATGGCGGGTCTTCTGGACCCGGTTAGATTTTAAAGGGTTAACAACTCCGAACTTTCTAACTTGATTGATTATTTTAAGTATTTCGCGTAAAACAATTAAATCACAATGTGTAATGATGTTCATATAAACTGCTCCGGAAGTGCTGGCTAAAGAAGGATAAAGTCTTGACGTGTAAAGTCGTTAATCATTTCCATTTTGTAATTAATGATCGCTGATTTTTTATCGTAACAAAATAGCGTTTTCGTTAAACGGATCGGAAGATTAAGAGCTTGACTTTTCAATTGATTGTAACTTTTCTTTGTATAAGTAAATTGCGTCTTTAGGATTAGAACTAATGTTTGTATAAATTTTTTGAAAATTGTCTGTTTACATACACGTTTTTGATTCGATTTTGTTTTAAACTCGAGTAAAAGTTTGTTATCCGAAATAATTAATGATTATATTTTCCACGACTAATGTCAATATATCAGTTACATTAATCTAATTAAACAATACAGATTTTGAACAAAAAATCAATATTCCATTTTGCATAAAATAATATTAATCCTTTTAATAACAATATGTAGGATCAAGCCAAGCTTAAACATTTGTAATCACATTGTAAATATATACGTTATTAATGAATAAATGATTCAAAAGAAGAGCTGTCATGTGGATATTACTGCGACACTATGTGGATTAATGCGCATCAGATAATCTGAACATGCCAATTACTGCGCAGTAAACACTATTACGCACAAAATTAATGCTCGCCAAGTATTATGGGTATTGAATCCTTAATAGTATAACACTAAGCCAAACAAAACTGATCACTTTGAAAAAGTCCTAAAATTGATCATTTTCAAATATGGGACATTTCGTTAATTTCCATCGTATAGATAAAAACGGCCAATATCCTCTAGAGATATACCCCTGCTCTACAAAATGAGCCATCAAGCGATTAATTTGACCTGGTCAAACCCCCTCAAAATCCCTACAAACGTAGGCATTTTTTCAAGTGAAAAAAGTCGAAGAAAGGACAAAGATATGGGGTTAAAGGTTATTCAATTCCCTACAATTTGACTCAAAAAGCGACCATTTTACCCTTAAAATGGCCATATCTTGGCCATTTTAAGGCCAAAATAAGGTTAAAAAAAGGCCAAAAAAGGTTATTCAATTCCCTACAATTTGACTCAAAGAGCAACCATTTTACCCTTAAAATGGCCATATCTTGGCCATTTTAAGGCCCAAATAAGGTTAAAAAAAGGCCAAAAAAGGTTATTCAACTCCCTACAATTTGACCCAAAGAGTGACCATTTTGGCTTTAAAAAGGCCATATCTTGGCCATTTTAAGTCGCCCTTCGGGTCAAATTGTAGGGAATTGAATAATATAGATATAAAGGGATATAAATATTCAATAATAAACGTCTAACCAACATCATCGGCGTATAGATATTGATTCGATTTTGAATGAACCAAAATGTCCACGTCCATTGGATATCGATTCGCCATATTTTCCTTTAGAGCATGTTCTCAACCGGAATATCTAAGAATATTTGAAAAAAGATATATCCGAGCTAGTGATACTGAAAATAAACTAATAAAAGGGAGGATATAATGGTCTGCAAGTAGCCGGAAAATGGTTCGAACCGCGTGGGTGGACATCAATCTGTCATGAAAACAAAATAACGTCTTAATGAAAGCGACGTCGGACGGGGTGGGGCGGGGAGGCGCCGCGAGTTGGCGAAAGGTTGCGAAATAATTGGAAAACGGAAGGGCTGCGCGGAGCGTGGGATGTTGGCGCGGTCTCGGGCTCCAACTCGGGCTCGGAGTATACTATATCTCGATGCAAGTGTGGCGCCCGTGTCGATGCACGGCGCAGATAGGTATATATATCTATCGAAACGCGAAGAAGTGTGGTTGTTGTCGTTGCGAGAATGGCTGCTCGATAACGTACTACGAGTGACGTCAACAGCCCCAATGATTAGACGAGACGTACGGCGTATACGCCGCGCCTCTCTATCTATAGGGTATTCTACAGTAATCGCCTCGCGTTTCACCCAATGACGTATCGAGGATGCAATACGGAAAACTGCGACCTACAACCAGAGCCGTCAATTATTTATTTATCCTCTATCTGTGTTAAATTATGTTAACATTACTTTTTTACCAATATTCCCCAGTTACTTTGACTAATACTTTTAAAGTGAGATTATATTCGAAATCATTACTCAGTCATTATTTTTTAACAAATCAATGATAATTATAATTAGATCATTTCAGAAATTTGTAGTAAATTTAACATCAATAAAATCAATAATCGATAAAAAATATGTACATCCAAAAAAGTAGACTGCAAGAATAGCAATTTAGTCTGTAAAAGCAACGGTCAAGAAGAAAATCGTAGAAGAAAATCGGCAAATACTCTCTAGAGGTTTACCTCTCCTCTACAAAATGAGCTATCAAGCGATTAATTTGACCTGATTGAACCCTCTCAAAACCCTTATCAAAAGTGGGTATTTTTTCAGGAGCAAAACGTCGAAGTTTAAACCCCTCCACGGGATTTATTGGAATTTGGCGCAAAGAGCGACCACTTTGGCCTTAAAATGGCCAAGCTATGGCCATTTTAATTAAAAAAACCGGAAATCAAATTTGATGTTTTTTTAAATAATTGACCGTAAATTCTGAATTAAATTTCATAAAAAATCACAGTAATGCGATATTCAATCATATATCGCCTCAACGAATAAAAAAAAACAATCACAAAGCGAAATTTGTCCAAAAAAGTTGAAAAAAAACGTTTTTTTTTCAAATGGTTATAACATGGCCATTTTAAGGCCAAAATAGGCGTTCTTTTTTTAAATTGAAGGGAATCGGATGAAACTTTAAGATCCTGCTTTTTATTCAACGTTTATTTCCTGAAACGATAAGTTTTTATAAGGAGTTTGCAGTATAAGTTTTCATGCAGAAAAAATGGCGAGCTTCTAACTCCATTCTCAATCCTCCTTTAACACTGTAAAATGCTTTTTCTTGCATTTTCCGAAAAAATTCGTAGAAAAGCACTGAATAATTCAACCACGAGTCATATACACTGATAAAAACCCCAAAAAGTCGGAAAAGACATTTTTTTCAAATGGTTATAACTTGGCCATTTTACGGCCAAAATGTCGCTCTTTGGATCAAATTGTAGGGAAATGAATGAATTTTATCTCTTTGATTTAGCTTAAATCCTACAATCGTTAATAAACCCCGTAAATATAATCAAAGTTTTACTTTTATTCACCTCAAAACACGCCCCGATTTGATAAGGGTTTTGGGGGGTGTGATAAGGTCAAACTAATCGTTTGATGGCTCATTTTGTAGGGGAACGGTGTACCTCTGGAGGATATTTGTCGTTTTTATCTACGATGAAATTTAACGAAATGCCCCACATTTGGAAATGACCAATTTTTCGACCTTTTCATAGTGATCAGTTTTTTTTGGTTTAGTGTAGATGGGTCGTTGGCGACGGTGACAGAATCAAATAAAAATCCTTTTTGCTTTGTTATAATTTACACGATTGCTGTGTGAATAGCTTAGGAGACGCGAGTTCCTAAGTGAGTGTAGGAACATTGATTCCCAAATGGAGAACGTGGTACAGCGTGCCATACATGGCTATGCTATGTGGAAACTGTGCGACAGAGAAACAGTCCCCACCGAAGACCATTGGAAGCGAGTGGTATCCGAACAGTTCAACTCATGTACGGCCATTGCGCACTGGTCCACGTCGTTTAAGCCGGTTTAACGCCATGCCACTACGAATTGTGCGAAATTCATCTTTATTGAAAGTGTTTAGTGAAGTCGCCAAACGTGAATAAACAATTCGGTTTATCAAATCGTTTTCCAAAATTTTATAAAGTTTTTTAAACAATATAGAAATCGAATTGTCAAAATATCAACGAAATCATAAGTTTAACAGTGCACGTATTGTATAAAATGACCATCTTATGTTGAAATACTTTTGAACTTTATTTTATAATATTTTAATATTTTAATATGAAATAATAAATTATATTGATTAAATAGTTTGGCCGGTGTAAAAAGTTATAGTTTTTTTAATAGTAGCGACAGAAGTCTCGTAGAAGTGTTTTCGTTAAACATTTTGCAAGAAAGCATTTCGGTAAGAAAACGATTGCAATGATCGCACGAAGGACCGAGCGTGGGCGCTATTCCGACCTAACGTGATTTGCGGTGCCGCGCCTTTAAGCGAAAGATTTGAGTGGGCGCGCGTTTCAACTGTTTGTTTGTGCGCGTGCGCGCGGAGAACGAACAGCGGACGACACCATCTTCAGCTGCTTTGAAAGTGCGTGCAAGCTAAGTTCATTTGTACAGCGGCTATAAGAATCAAAACTGAGGAATCGTAATGCACGATTGCTTGCACAGTATAAAAATTCATCAACGGAATATACACACTTTTGTATATAAATACATATAAATATTCACAAAACACAAAATATTCATCAAAATTGTGTTAGTTAAAACATTATAAAAGTTACTCAGCACGGAGAAAACGATTTGGTTGAAGCAACAAAATGATTTTGTACGCATCAAAACAGTTTTGTTGATTTAACCAAAAATGTTGTTGATTCAACAAAATGATTTTGTAGTTATTTACGCATCAAATCCGTTTTGTTGATTCAACCAAAACTTTTGTGATTTAACAAAAAATATTTGTTTGTTCAACAAACATGGGTCGACAAAAATATTTTGGTTGAATCAACTATATCGTTTTTTGCGTGAGTTACTAACAGAAGTTATGTGTAACAATTTACACAAATGCTGTAAATGAAGATTTCAGTAAACTTCGGAATTAACAAACTAAATATCGCAAGTAAAATTAAAACGGAAATTCCTGAATAATTCCAAAACTTACTCTAGCGTGCAAAAGTTTTTGATCGTACTCAATATTATAGATTTTTCATTCAAAACTTGACTAAATATCGAGTGAAAACTCGATACCCTCGGCAAATACCCTCTGGGAATATCCCTTCCCCTACAAAATGAGGCATCAAAGGATTAATTTGATCTGATTAAACGCCTCCAAAACCCTTAGAAAAGGAGGGGGGTGTGTTTTGAAGTGAAAAAAATCAAAGTTTAAACGTTTTCACGGGACGTATTCGTAAGGATAGGTCTTGAACAAAGATATGGGGTTGGAATTTATTCAATTCCCTACCATTTGGCCCAGGGAGCGAACATTTCGGCCTTAAAATGGCCAAGCTATGGCAATTTAAATTAAAAAAATAGAATTGAAATTTATTTTTTTTTACATAATTGACCGTAAATTTTGAACTCGGTTTCATAAAAAATCACGATCATGTGTTGTTTAATCATATTTCAGCTCAAAGAAAAAAAAAGCAATCATAAAGCGAAATTAGACCAAAAAATTGATAAAGACATTTTTTTTAAATAGTCGTAAAATGACCATTTTAAGGCCAAAATAGGCGCTTTTTTGAACGGAAAGGAATTGAATGAGCTTTAAGATCCTGCATTTCATGAACCGTTTATTTCCGAAAACGATAATTTTTGATAAGGTATTTGCAGTACAATTTTTCATGGGGAAAATCAAAGCTACTAGACCCTCTCTCGACCTCCCTTTAACACTGCAAAATGCGTTTTTTGCATTTTCGGAACAAATTTGTAGAAAATCAGCGAATAATTCAACAACGAGTCATATACACTGATAAAAATCCGAAAAAAGTCGAAAAAGATATTTCTTTTAAATGGTCATGACTTACGACCAAAATGGTCGCTGTTTGGACCAAATTGTAGGGAAATGAATTAATTTTAACTCTGCGACCTTGATTAAGTTCTACAATCGCTGATAAACCCTGTAGAGACGTTCAAACTTTGACATTTTTAATTTTAAAACACGCCCCCTTTGATAAGGGTTTTGAAGGGGCTTAATCAGGTCAAATTAATCGCTTGATGGCTCATTTTGTAGGGGAGGGATATATCTCCAGAGGATATTAACCGAGGGTATCGAGTTAACATTTGTTTGATAATTAGTTAAGTTTTGAATGAAAAATCTATAAAATATATTGCGTACGATAAAAACTTTTGCACGCTATAGTGTATATCTGTCGTTTTTAATCCAGAAAATAGCGAAAACTTCGGAAATTTCCGTTGAAATTTTCCGAGTGATTCTGATGAACTTTTTTTGTTCGGAATTACTCGGGAACTTTAACACGGGTTTGCATAATTTTTCCACAAAATAATGCGAAACGCTGTAAAATGGGATAAAGAAGATCAGGGCAGGTTGAACGCGATCAGTTCATTTTTATGTATTTTCAAATGCTCGCTACTTTACATACCCTACTGCAATGCTCAAAAATAAATTATGTTCCATCACAATTATTTTTTAGCACCGCAATAGGTTAATTATGTTGAAATACAACAACTAAATTGATGTCATTTGTATCTCGTCTTTCACGTCGAGACACAAATGACGCACGTGTACCTGAGGGCAGTTAATTGAAAACTCATTTTATCGTTGCATATTATATTGAAAATTAATTTAAAATCTATTTGCAGGATGCCAAGGAATTTTCAAACAGTGTTGAACTTGGCATTGATCATTACCGCAGCAATTAATCTCAGTGCCGAAAGTTCTTCCTCTCAATCAAGTTCTCCGAATATACAACTTGAGATGAAAAATATTTTGAATATAACGTCGACAACAACTATATCGTTGATCCCCAATAACAATGGTACAATACAAAATCTTATGACATCTACGAATATAACCAGACATTTCACAGATATATTCTGGGAATGCCCTAATATCACTGGCGTTGGAATTGAATGCTCATGTGATTTCCCACACACGTTAAGATGTATGGGCGATGTTAGATCTTTAAAGGTTGTTTATTATCTATAATTTTTTTCTGTTTCTTATACAGTCTTCAGCTTTATAAAATCGTATTCACTAATATTATTATTATTTTTTATAGGTTATTGGACAACATTTACAAGGCAATTCTAAGAACCTAATATCCTTGCTGGACCTTACGATATCTGGAGTTTCTGCTCTGCCGCCAGACATTCTGGAAGGGGTCGATATACACGGTCTTATTA
>JABFPQ010000692.1:0-10495 GCA_022817265.1 Masnerella sp. ZL-2020
TGTCACAGGGCGCATGGGGCGGGGGTGACTTTTCGAGCCAAGCAGAGTTTCATTCAAAAGCAGAATAATTTTTACTTTAACGAAAGATAGAACAATTAGGTTGTGAAATAGTTAATTTAAAAAAGTAAGATCTTTCGTTGCAAGGAATTGTGAAATAATTAATAGACATAGAAGAAAGATTTGAATTTTGTAGTGAAATTGTAATTTAAGTCACTTCCAAATAGCGTTATTGTGAAATTTCAGCATGCATTTAGCACTTTAAGGTTAGGCTCCAAATTCTCTCTATTTACACGATATTTAAATATTGCAAAGGACTAATTAAGGGGTGGCGAGGGAAGCAATAGAGACACAAAGAGAAGTGCGCTTAGCGCGAGGAAAAAGACACATATAGACGAGCAATACATGCAAAGCTACGTCTAATTGTGTTAAAACCTCTATCAATTTATTCAAAATAAAAGACAGTTACAAGCGAAATTAATAAGCACATGCAAAGCGCAAACGAGAATCGCAAATAAAGATTGTTGTAACCGGATGATCCCAGGCATATACATAAACGTAGAAGCGGCAAAATTGACGATTATATTCGTAGCAACAATAACATAGATATGTACTCGCGTTAATAGAAAACGAAAAGGTAAAATTGCAATATGATTGTCGATAGTTGCGCGGTTAACGATATAGAGCGCAAGGCAAAGTTACAGAATTCATCAAATATGCGTTACAAGGGAAAGTGCGGATTCGCAAGATATATCAAAATTCAAATGCAAAGTTACTTTAATGCTCAATAGGTTAGGTTGCGCGAACCCTTGAGGTGATTGGATATTTAATTGACAATGGAAATAGCGCCACAATTTTATCTTTCGCAATAATTATTCGCTAGCAATTCGCAAGGCAAACAAAAGGCTCGAATTCAACCGATTATATATATCATAGTTAAAGTTACTCTAACACCTATTATTTTAGTTGTGCGAGCCCTTAATTTTCAGTTTGATATTTAATGAACAATGAAAGTAATCTTATTTATCGCAAAAACAAGGTACGAGCATTACCGCTATTTAATTTAAGTCGCGCTAGACAAAAAAAAGGGCGAAAATGAGAAACTTCGATTCTCTAAAATTGCCACGCGGCAGCGCACGAAAACTCAATATATGTAAATTTAGGATCGCGAAATGGCACGCGAACGGAAATAATTAGTTCACAAATTAAACAATTTTTGTCGCCCAAGTTCTGGAGAAATCAACTCGTAGTTCCGTTCGAGTTGATAGAAGGGAAATTGTCGTGTTCCACGGCAATTTGGGGTAAGGGTGAACATTTAGGGACGGGCGGCCCACTTACTTTTTTGACGACCTTTGTGGCTCGAAAAAGTCCCAAAAAAAGACCCAAGGACAAGCGGCGATTGGCGGCAAGCAAGGCGCGGAGCGGTGCTGAAAAGCGAGCGAAAAAAAGTCAAAAAAAGAGAAGCAAAAATGCAAGCAAAGCGGTACGAAACGCGAGAAAGCGGTATAGTAGCGTGTCGCAAGTGGACTGTACTCTTCAAGCGGGGGAAAATTCGGCTAGTACCGCGGGCCGATAAGCGGCCCGCGTGGAGGGCGCGCCCCGTTGCCAAGGCGACGGCCGTGAGTATCTGTTATCAAATACTCGGAATTAGGAAAAAGTGCCGAATTAAAGGCCTTTTAAGAATTGGATTAAAATTCAATTTATGAATGAATGAATTTATTTTCATCAATTATTTTCAGCAATTATGGCAATTATGTATGAAGGCAATTATGTTGCAATAATTTAAAGGATTTTTTTTTCAATAAAAAAATCTTATCAATTTGCATAACTTTTTATTTAAACAAAAAAAATGAACAAAAGTAGCAAAATATGTTGTTGTAAATTTCTAAACAACAAAAATTTGTTCAAAACAAAAAAATAAGAAATTCATTTATTTTTGCAGTAAAAAATAAAAAACGCGAAAATAATTTTTTACACAAAATAAGCTGACAAGGGCAGTCTTCCAAACAAACTCCCCCCCTTGAGCCCACGTAGGGGCTCAACGACGCACAAGTTTGGTGGAGCGAACTTCTCCGCGACGATCGAACCTGATGGTGATTTTGCCCAAATGGCACCAATGTTTCCACGCATCGCGATGATTAATTTTGGAGCGAGGAACTGGTATTTCTTGCCCATAACAATACACGATTTTCGTGACGCTGAGGTCTGCATGCACTAAGGGAGTCGGCGGTCCAGACGCGTGCGGCTGAGGCCGGCGAAGTCCGGGCAAGTTGATATGAATCCGTTCTACTCTGCGAACGCGAGGTTAACCGGAGCAAGAGGGAGTGATGGTGGGTTCTGATGGTGGTAGCGGAGGAGAACCCGCGCGCGTCTCAGGAGCCGGCGAGCTCGGCGAGGTAGAGGAGTCGGCGACTTGCAGTTGTCGGATGCCTTCGGAAGCGGTGCGGAAACATGTCGCGAACATTTGCTCGAGATCCTCGTCGCAAGGGATGGAGAGTACGTCCTCCAACAAATCCATTTCTGAAACGGATCAGCAAATTGAACTGGAGTCAAAAAATAAAGACGGCACATTGGACACGACTAGGCTGGACGCGGACAAGTGGAGACACGTAAGTCAGAAGACGTGTGTATGAACTATATAGATTTATTGAAAATTTTCAGGGTTTAATCCACCAGAATTCAAATTCAAAAGCTCGTTCATTATCTGGATCACGCCATTGTTTAAGTCGCGAAATGGCTTCTGGAGAGGTGAGTTCAATCACGAAGTGCTGAAAATAGCCTTCAAGCTGCCAGCGGCGGTGACAGCAGGTGGTGTGTTGATGCTTGATGCACCAGAGTTCGTTAGGCACACGCATGATGAGCACAGTGGCCCTTTCACCGGTACGCGGCCACAGATCTGGCCACAGCCATTCCACTGGTTGAATGGCGATGGACTCTCTGACTAAGGTTGAGAATACTTGACGGGACATAAGGGAATCCATGGTGGTCCTGAAACGGAGAGGAAGGTGTGAGATAGAGCCAAATTAGAGATCCTCTAAGACGGACGATACAGTAGACAAAGCTGGGTAATGGGACGAGTAAAGGTAGAGTTTGAAGTCTTCAATCTGACTACTCTAACTAGTGAATCTTTTCCAGGAAGAAGTTCCAGGATTCTGGCCAAGGGCCATGAACCTGGAGGTCCTACAGGCGTGCGCATTAACACAAGATCTCCGACTTGGAAATTGGGGTTGGAGATAGGCCACTTATGTCGCGATTGTAAGGAATGCAGATAGTCATTTCTCCATGCTTTCCAAATTTGATCGATTAGTTGGCTCCACACGCGCCAACGAGCGTATGAGGACTGCGCTAAGGTGGCAGTAGTAGGCGAGCTCAGGATGGGAGAGCCCGTGAGGAAATGACCTGGAGTAAGCACTTCCAGGCTGTCAATTCCGTCATGTAGGGGAGTCAGCGGACGAGAGACACGCTTCTATGCGACAGGTGATAGTGGATAGTTCCTCGAAGGTAGGAGTGTGGTTGCGGAGGGAGCGACGAAGATGGTATTTGAGTGATTTGACGCCTGCTTCCCATAATCCTCCAAAGTGTGGAGCTGAGGGCGGAATAAATTTCCACGAAACACCACGGACTGCACACAGATTGACGAAGTCCGCGGCCTGCGACACCGAGGTGACTACCTTTTGAAGTTCGCGGTCAGCGCCTTGAAAAGTGGTTCCATTATCGCTGAAGACCACGGCGGGGAGACCTCGCCTAGCAGTCATTCGATCAAAGGCAGCTAAGAAGCACTTTGAAGAATAGTCAGACACAACCTCTATGTGTATGGCTTTGGTAGCCAGACACACGAAAACAGCACTCTAAGTCCAGCCCTTGCTGGACTTAGAGCCGCGACCAGAACTCAACCGAATGTCGAAAGGGCCGGCATAATCCATGCCCGTGGAGGAGAAGGGACGAGACGGAGTACAGCGCTCGGCAGGTAGATCGCTCATTTTTTGGAAGGCTAACTGAGCGCGATAGCGGATACATACTGTACAAGTATTGATGACTCGCTTGACGAAGTTACGCGCACCAACGATCCAGTATTCTTCGCGAAGGGCTTGCAAGGTGAGCTGAAGTCCACCATGTAAAGTACGCAAGTGGTAGTCGCGAACCAAATTTTCAATCAAGGGATCGGCCAATAGGATGACCGGATGCTTGCTGCCAACAGGTAAATCGGAGGCAGAAAGGCGACCACCTACACGAATAAGACCATTTTCGTCGAGTTTTGGATCCAGCGAAAGCAATTTGGATTTAGAACTCACGTTGCTACCTGAGTGAAGACCGATAAGCTCGCTGCTAAACATCAATTGCTGCAGCAGGCTCAATATGAAGATACGAGTGTCTTCAATCTCACGCGTACCAAGAGAGGTTAGGCGACGAACGGACTCATCGCGACGAAGACAAGAGACAAAGCGACGAATGTATGAACATACGCGTAACAGCTTGAACCAGGAAGAGTAGCGGCGTAACAAATCCCAGGCCTCGGGTTTGCACAAGTGCAGCGACACGAGATGTGAAGCTTTCGCGCGAAGCTATTCGTTGGTTGACAGCTGAGAGGAGTCCTCTATTTTTTCATCAAATGCAGCTGAACAGAACCAGGAAGGGCCCTTCCACCACAGTACAGAATCAGACAGCTCAGTGGCCGTCATACCGCGGGATATCAGGTCCGCGGGATTTTCCTTTGAAGGTACATGATGCCAGAGAACCTGCGGCAAGGCGGATTGGATTTCCGAAACTCGGTTGCCGACGAATGTTGCCCAATGGAAGGGTTGTCGATTCAGCCAGGCAAGAACGATCTTAGAGTCACTGAAGCAGTGGATGTCGTCGAAGGCGACATCTACTGCCGAGAGAACGTGAACTATCAATTCCTTCAGAAGAGAAGCACCGCACAGTTCGAGTCGTGGTATGCTGACTGTCTTCAGTGGGGCAACTCTCGATTTGGCCATGAGGACAAGGGAACTGATCTGACCAGATATATCTTCGACGCGAACGTAGACGGCCGCGCCGAAAGCTTTGAAAGATGCGTCAGAGAATCCGACGAGAGAGGTGCGTGCACTGTGGGTGCCAGTCTGTACCCAGCGAGGAATGACAAACTTATCTATTCCGGAGAATCCTACGTCAATTTCCTTCCACTGCTCCAGGACGGATGGAGGGACGAAATCAGGCCAATCCAGTTTGAGCAACCATAAGGATTGCAAGAAGCATTTTGGAAGGATTATCAGCGGAGACAGGAGACCAAGTGGATCAAAACAAGACATGACAAGAGACGCAATTTCCCGTTTAGTTCCCACTTTGGATTTCATAGAAGATGGCTTTAGCTCAAAGGTGTCAGTCTGATGGTTCCAGGGTAGCCCCAATACCTTCATTACTGGAGATCCTCCTGTAAGGGTCAGCATTTCTTGCTCTTCAGCGGGTGAGAGAATGTCAGGCGTGTGAGCAACCCACTTCTTGACCTGAAAGCCTCCAGATTGAAGAACAATGGAGACCTGATCTTGGCCAAGAAGGGAGCGGGCCCAGTGCCATACGTGACCGTGTTAAGTTCAAAGGGTACGATTTCTCTAGATTGCGGCAGGTGCCAGAGGATACATTGAAAACGCCGGTCATCGGGGTGAACTAAGATCTGGCGAAACATTTTCACCATGTCTCCCACAATGGCGAGCGCCAATTGGCTAACACACTAGCAATCTCCGTCTGTAACTTCGGCCCTGTGAGTAAGATATCATTCAGAGAGGCACCCGTGCTAGTTGAAGAGGAAGCGTTGAAGACGGCGCGCAGTTTTTTTTAAGATGCCATGATGTGGCAAGAAGACACACTCATGCGGGCTCAACTTTGTTCGTTCAGAAACAGACATATGGTTCAATTCAATGTATTCGGACATGAAGTCTTCATACGCTTCGCGAAGGTTTGGTATTAGCTGTCAACCTGCTTTCTAGCTTGCGATATAAGAACGTAGCTCTCTTCAAGGAATCACCTAACTGGTTACATGCTTCTGGAGATTTGAAAGGAAGTCTCACGATGAATCGACCTGAAGGATCGAGAGTGGTCGTCTCGCGGAAGAGCTGCTTGCACTGAGCGTGTTCGACTGATTCGAATTGGGGCTTAGGGACTGCTTCAAGTTCCCAGGAGGCTCTAAGCTGCTCTGAAAGGTCGTCATTTGTGCAATGATGGAGAAAAACCTGATTAAGTGACGGACCGGGTGCGTGGCCGGACAATATCCAGCCGAAGATGGAATGCTGAGCAATTAGAGAAGAGTCGGGACTTTTCCGCATACCATCGCACATAAGAAGTACATAGACATCTGCGCCCAACAATATGTCGATACGATCCTGACTCAGAGGTCGAGGATCAGCAAGGCGCAATCCTTTCACAAAGTCTGCGGGTAGCGACATCGCGCGAGGAGGTCAATAAGATGTAATTGACTGGAGAACGAACGCTTGTACATCCAGCGTGGGTTGGTTTTCTATCAGAGAAGAGACGCACACAGAAGCTTGAGCCTTAACTTTGTGATGACTAGAATTACCAACACCACTAACTACGAAGCTCGTTCGAACTCTTCGAAGGTGAAGAAACTGCGCGACTGACTCACTGATGAAGGAGCTCTGCGAACCTTGATCTATCAAGGCTCGGCACTCCATGCTCCGTCCTTCCGGAGATGAAACTATGACTCGCGCCGTGGCAAGGAAGACGGAATTTGCCTGAAAGGTACCCAAGTGACTCTGGATAGTTTCAGGGTGATTAGATTGGGATTCATCATCCATTGAATCAAATTGATCTAAGCAAGGTGGTTCCTGATCTTCCGACTCATCCTCAACGCTAGATATGTGAGAGTTGGACTTGTCCAAGTGCAGTAATGAATGATGCGGTTGTCCGCACAGACGACAACGCCGAGGACTGCGACATTGTTGCACTCCATGGCCAGAAGATAGGCAATTCCAGCATCGTTTAAGCTCGCGAATTTTCTGATGACGCTGCGAGACACTAAGCTTTGAAAATTCCGGGCAGACATAGACAGTATGCTGTTGTGAACAAATAAAGCAGTTAGAACTGGGTTCACTTGCAATGTGGGAAGCTAGACGATTCCCTGATTGAGTGGGACGCGTATTAGTTTTTAAAGAACTCATATTCATCGCCTCGAGGGGTTGGATCCTCTGATTCAAAAAGGTTTGAAAGCGGTCTAAAGTGGGATACCCATCTGTTCCAGAAGAAAATTCTTCCCATTTGCGACGCAAGGCGAAGTCAAAGTGCTGAATAGCCATATGAATGACTAGCGGAGCCCATGACGACGTATCGACTCCAACGTTATTCAATGATTCAAGAATGGAAAAAATCTCAGTACGCATATGCACCAATTCGGATGGTGCATCGCTCAGGCGACTGAGCGAGACCGATTTCAGTGAAACTAGTCGATTCAGAAGAGATGAGATGATAAGTAGCTTGTTTTCAAATCTAGTTTTTAATGCACTCCACGCTACAGAATAATTCTTATTGTTCATGGCGAACGCGGAGATTACATCTCGCGCTTGGCCCTGCAAACTAGCGAGAAGATATTGGAACTTTTGAACGCCAGATAGTTGGCGATTGTTATGCACGGCGGCGGAGAAGGAGTCTCGAAAGAGAGGCCATTGTACGTAATCGCCAGCAAATTTGGGCAATTCCAAGGTGGGTAATTTGACGACATTGCTATCGAGAGTACGCTCGTTTGAGGATTGAAAATGCTTTTCGAGTGGTGACGAGGTTTGTTGGGTTTGCTCCAGAATGGATACGTGAATTTGATTAATGTGGGAAGTGAGGTATGCTTCCGCTTCTTCGAATTTTTCTTCAATGGATTCAAAGACTTCGTCAGAAAAATATGGGAGTGAAGATCGATCTTTGTGAGGGACGGCTAACTGGATTTCCGTATTGAATTTATTTGCTCTGTCCCAAATTTCATTGAGTGAGCGCAATCGATTTTTAAGGTATGGCTCGGTGAAGTTGTCCACTCCTCTTTTCTTTGTATTGGCAAGAAGCTTCTCAATGCCCTCACGGAGCAGGGAGGCTTCCTCCAATTTGCGAGAGAGTTTCGATTCATCGGCCATTTCGTGAGTTTTATTTTTGAGCGAGAGTTATATGACGAAGGTAGAACAAGTAGGCCTAAGTAGGGGACGATTTTGGGGGTAGGCTCGTTTAGCCCTTTTAGGTATAGTACCACCCTAAATAATACAAAATTCAATTCAATCAATTAAACAACATCGTTATAAAATGTGAGCCGCAAAAAAGGGTTAAAGTCGATACTAGAGAGGATGAGAAATTAAACTTTAATTACGACGTTTTTATCGAATTGTTCTCATAATGTTAATTCCAAATAACTTCATTAAAACTTTTCCATTTTTATAATTAAGCGTGAAATGATCGCAGAATACGATAAGGATACATTTTAATTTTCCAATAAAAATTCCGATGAAACACTTCCGGCATTAACGTTGCACGCGATGTTTCGTAAAAATATTTCGACTAGGATACAATTTGAATATTTGGCACGCGATGCGATTAACTAATGGCACGTGAATTCTAAATTACGCGTTTCAGAGAAGTCGTGCTACGCCGTATAATATAGTTATATTCCGGAGCAAACGCTATCATTTATGTACTTTTACAGTCTCATTTGATTACAGTGCGATACATCTTTTTTTCAACGTGATTGATCAGTTTAGATATAGTCATGATTCGCGATCTTCAATTAAATGATCCAAAATCGCAACCTCTTAAATTTCCACGTCTCGATAATTATTCCAACGATTTCGCTATAACTTAATTAAACCTCATTTTGATTAAGCTGTTAAAATGCTAATGTAATTATATCAAGTTTTGCAGAGCACGTAATCGCGTTATATATTATTATTAAATAATTAGTAATAATCGATACATCTGGATAGTTGCTAAACACACAATTTAAAATTTCACGTAACATTATTAAATTTAATTAAACAAAGTGCTCTCCTAAATTATTTATCTAATAAAGGCTCTATTAAAGTTCGCATGAATTATTAATTTTCCGATAAATAAAGCGGAAATATGGTTACCATATTTAAACACGAAAGTTTAGAATATCTGTATTTGTATAGGTAAACCAATATTTATGGAAAATCTATAATCCAACTAGCTGATCGATCTTAATTATAAAACATACGAGGGTAGCGGTTATGCAGCTCTTATATTATTGAATATGATTACTTATTTGAAATATTTTAATAAGATATTGGAGAACAACTTTTAATTAGGGTGCAGGGTATTGGAATACTGTAATTAATTGTGTTATTGCATTAATTAAGTGGAGACAAATTATATGATGTTCGTTCGGAACATCTTTTGTGCAGTCAATTTAATGGCTATATAAAACTAACAAAGAAAAATTACTATTTAGCTTTATGGATTTATAATTGGATTATGTAAAGCTTTATACAATTTTATGTTTTTCATTGCTTATATTAAGCTTCAATAAATTTGAATTCGACAATTGATAGGTTATCATCAGTGCAATCAAATTAGTATACGCTGGGAATTAAAAGTCGAATGATGAATTTTCTTTCAATTCTATAAAAAAATTTATGGTAAAAGAGGATGTAAATAACTAGAAATTATGTTTTTAGACCCATTGTTTTAAAGTTACGTTTTTTTTAAATAATTTAAGCAGAATCAAGTATGAACTGTTCATATTCAAATTATGTCCATCATCTGTATGAATTTTAGCGGTAATTCATTTGTAAAAAAAGTTCTTTCCCAATACACAATTATGGAGCTGCACTCTAATTTACCCAGCTCTATTTCCAGCAACCAATTAAACGTCGTCGGACTGAAAAAAGGAAAATGAGGCGAAGGAAATCATCATTTATTTGCCGCAAACATCTTTAATATCGTTACCGTTTTCGTCAAGCCGAGTCGTTCGGTATCAGCGTAATTTATTGCGACGTTTAATAGCGCCGTGGACAGCGTCACTCATTTGCTGAAATGAAATTCCGCGTCCCGAGTAGAAGCGAGGTGTTGCGCCTTCTTAATCTTTCGTGCTTTTATTACATTAACGTCCCGCGGCGCGCATAACATCTATTTCCGGTGGTCTGGCGAACGCAACGCAAGAATTCTTCTGTGAACACCCCCCTCCCCCCTTCCCCTCGGTGTTCCGTCTGTTTCTCTTAAGTTTATGCGTTTTGCCAGGCGCATCCCGTAGCTCGCGGGAATTATTATCGAACTGCCGAGCTGCGAGAAATAAGCGGGGTCAGCACGCCTCGCGGAAACGGCGAGTCGAAAACTTAGTTGACGCTCAATTTGCGTAAGAGTGCTGTCTGTCTTGTAAACAACCGCGGCGTTATGATACTTAATTTTTTGACGTGCGGTAATTTGTGAACAACCTGCAGAGTAAATTTATGTCTTGGATTGTAAATTAGTTTTTACTTTCTCGTTATATTATTCAGAGTTTTTTATATGATAATGATCT
>JABFPQ010000693.1:0-10491 GCA_022817265.1 Masnerella sp. ZL-2020
CTAATTTTCAAGGTCAAATTAAAAACAAGAATTCCAATGTTCAAATTTAATTTTCAACATGTTCAAAACTATTAAAATGTTCAAAAGTATACACCTGCAATTTAAATATTTTTGATTTATTTTTTTCTTCAAATTATTTATAATGAACTAAAACGAAATTTTTAACATTTTGAACATGATATAAATTTTCCAACATGTTTAAAAATTCATGATAATTTTTTTCATAAAACCACGATATTGAAAATGTTTCATCAATTGCGATGTAATATCGAAAATAGTCGAGCTAAATCCGGACACAATACGGTTTTAATAATCCCGCAACAAGTCATTTTTATATCGATTGGCCACACAGAATAAACTGATTATGTATGTGCGGTAACTTGATCCGCGTTGCCTACGCGTTTTCAGAACTTTTAGTCTGACTTTAATGAATTTTCCATTCACTTCAACTTTATTCATTAGAGTTACGAGCGATTCCATTTTAAGACGAATTTTCTGCGGCAAAGATGCTGATTTATTCCTCCGCCGAAAAGTTCATTTTAATAAGAACCGTTACGTTTTTGTCGTATGATGTAATGGGAATTTCGTAAATTTATTTTTGGACATGTTTACAGTTACAAATAACATGTTGAAAAATCGTTAACATCGTTTGTTAGTTAAATATAAAGATAAAATAAAAATATTGTGGGATTCGATTTTTTTTAAATAACATAGTTTTTGATGTTCACAAGTTTTCAAACATGTTCAAAAAACAAATCAAATATTAGTAAAATAAAATAAACAATACAAAATTAAAATTGTTCGAAAATATTGTGTCTTTAAAGATTTTTTTCATTAAAAACCAGAAATTCTAGATTTTTATGTTCACAAGTGCCCAACATGTTCAAAACGAACATGTCCATTTCGTACATGATTACATGTTTTAAAAAATATTAATAAACTGACGAAAATATTGCATTTTTATAAAATATTTTTCAAAAAACAAGAAAATTGAATTTTTTATGTTTTCAGGTGTTCAAACATGTTCAAAACGAAAATTTCGAGTTCGAACATTGATACATGTTCAAAAAATATTAACAAACTGACGAAAATATTGCATTTTTATAAAATTTTGTTCATAAAAACAAAAGTTCAAATTTTTTGTTTCCAGGTCCTCAAACATGTTCAAAACGAACATGTTAATCTCGTACATGTTCAAAAAAACAAAAATTTGCAAAAACAAAAAATGTATTAAATTTTCCAGAAAAAAATGACTAAAAATTTCCTCTAATACATAAAAAAATCAAAAATTAAAAATTTCCAACACTTTTTCAAGGTCAAAACAACTGCACCAATTTTCATTTTTGAAGAGTCATGTTCTTATCGAACGAGATTAACATAAGAATGCAACAATTTGAATAACTGCGAATTCTTTCGTTTGTTATGTAAATAGATGATTTTTCAAAAGTCCCCGCGACTGTTGGTCCAGTCGTAAGCGAAAAGGAAGCGCAGCCGATCTCGGATGACGCAACGCGGTGCGCGCGTTTTTTTGGAGGGTGCGCATTTTTTTGGCGTGACGAGCACGTCATTCTCGCGTGTTCATCACACCTTGATACTGGCGAGCTGAGTCATTTTGGGTAAAAAACGATTATTAATTATAATCCGTAATTGTCGTTATATTTTAATTATCGGTTGCGACGGAAAATGCGCGCTAACTCACGTGCGATGCAAAATTGCAACATTTCTAAATTTGAATGATGCAATTTTTATATCTACGTGTTCATCTTGTGATTTTAAGATTTTATTTTATTAGTTGAAAAATTCGATTATTTTATTCATTTTTTTCTAAACAGAGTCGTTTTTTAGTATTTTAAAAAAAATATTTTTTAATGATATTTGTACATGTTCAAATTTATGTGAACATGTATGAACATGTTTTTATCAATAGATAATGTAAAAACATGATTATAGTATGTTTTTTATGAAGACATGTTTTGCAATGCAACTGGAAAAAGTTTTTCGAACATGTTCCAAATGAACATGTCCAACATTGAACGAAATTTATTTTAACAATTGAAAATTATGATTATTTGATTGATTTTTTCTAAACAGAATCATTTTTGTTAGTATTTTGAAAAAATTATGTTTTATCGATGTTTATACATGTTCAAATTCACGTGAACATGTATGAACATGTTCCTATCAATAAATGATGTAAAAACATGATTATAGTATGTTTTACATGTTGACATGTTTGCAATGCAACTGGACAAAGTTTTTTGAACATGTTCCAAATGAACATGTCCAACGTTGAACATGTTCCAAATGAACATGTTCACATTTACTCATGTGAACATCGTTTATATGTAAATGTAAAATTTAGTTTTTCATGAAGAATCATGTTTAATTCAAGCTCATTATAGTAAATTTGTTAAATCATTAACATCAATTCACATGTTTAATGTTCACAAGTGTTCAAACATGTTTAAGTACGAGGATCATTGGTAAACTTATACAAACAATACAAAATTAAAATAGTTCGAAAATATATTATTTGTACAGATATTTTTTATTTATAACCAGAAATGTATGTTTTTTATGTTCCCAAGTGTCCAACATGTTCAAAACGAACATGTCCATTTCGTACATGAGTCTATGTTAAAAAAATATTAAGAAACAGACCAAAATATAATAATTAAAAAAAATGTTATACATACATAAAAAACCGAAAATTCATGTTTTTTCATGTTCCCAAGTGTCGAACATGTTCAAAACGAACATGTCCATTTCGTCCCTGAATACAATTTTTAAAAATATCAGCAAACTGACAAAAATCTTGCATTTTTATAAAATTGTGTTCATAAAAAATAAGAAATTGATTTTTTTTATGTTTTCAGGTGTTCAAACATGTTCAAAAGGAACATGTTAATTTCATACATGTTACCAAAAATTAGGAAAAATATCCTCTAATACAAAAAATCCAAAATTGAAAAATTCATTTTTCAAAAAAAAACAAACAAATGCAAACATGTTTCACATTTATAAATGTTCACACATGTTCAAATGAAAAAACTTGAATATTCTTTATGTTCACGATTGTTCATAAATGTTCAAATAACACGTAGAACATTAGCAAATTTAAAATAACAATAAAACGTCCAAATTTTTTCATATTCAAAAATTTCAACATGTTTTACATTTATAAATGTTCTCACATGTTCAAATTTGCACTTTGTTTATGTTCACATCGGTTCAACTGTTCGAATAAAATCTGTAAGATGAGAAATGTCAAACGAACGATAAAAAGTTCACCTGTTTTGTCAGCAGCCAATGAATTCCAACTTTTTTGTCCGATGCGAATCTACATAGTTCGTAATCTGAAATCTGTTTGTAGCAAAAACATAGTTCAAATATACAATACACATCAATTCATTAAGTTTTATCTGGGTGAAAATAAATAAAAATGAAAATACGCGGTTTATCAGATAGCGCCCATACAACAGTTGCATAATCGAAGCCAACCAAAATAAGTTGATTGACCGATAACGTGTCAATTTGAAAGTGAAGGTCCTATCTAAACGTTGAATGGAGAAACGATAAACCCAATTTTTGTTTAATGAAATGACGATACGATATCGACGGTTATCGAAATTTAATGACAGTCACGTTTTCTCGAACTGCAACGACTTTTACGAGCGACTTTTTTTTTCGACGAAATCGTCGCATTTTGGCGCGCGATTTAAATCGCAGTCAATATTGACACGCCTTGGAAACTAATCGGTTATATAAATTATTTACAATAAATTATTTGGCAAAGCGTTGATCGCGATAATTATCATTCTAATTTTAAAGTAATTTTCCACATAAGTTGGGCGGCCGGGCGTTATCGGGCCAATCAAAACAAGCTCGGCAAAAACAACAACGGAATTATTGTAATTCTAATCAACGGCTTACGATAAATCGGAGTACTTTGTTGATAAGCATCCGGATTCATGTCTATCGAGTGTCTGTGCAGTATCGTAGGTTGTAACTAGTTTTACGTGGACATTTTCGCGTCCAAGAATGATTGAAACACCGAGTGTGTCGCATATCGCGATTCGCCCGATCAATATTCGCCTCTAAATACCAACAAGGTGACAAAACTTATTGTTTGGTCACAAAATACATATTTACAAATTTCTTCCTGAGTGAGATTATGCTTTTTGTCTATTTGCAGACAAAAAGTCACATTTTTGCTGGAATTCCACGAGAAGACTCAATTTTTTGCATCAAATTTGCACATTTTGCAATAAAAAATCATGTTCGTACTGTTTTATGCTAATGTGAACACTTGTGAACATGTTCACATTATTAAATTTCATTCAAATGCACGTAGTTGTGAGAAGAATTATTTGCAGAAATCATTTTTATGAAAAATTAACATTAAAAACATGTGTTCACATATATTCAGATAAGAGTGAACACTTGTGAACATGTTCACATTATTAAATTTCATTCAATAATCTACGTAGTTGTAAGAAGAATTATTTGCAGAAATAATTTGTAGGAGAATTAATATTCAAAACATGTTCACATATTTTCACAAAAGTGTGAACATGGTGAACATGTTCAAATTATCAAATGTCATTTAAATTTATGTAGATGTAATCAGAACTATTTGCAGAAATGATTTTTAGGAATTATTAACATTAAAAACATGTGTTCACATATATTCAGATAGGAATGAACACTTGTGAACATGTTTACATTATGAAATTCCATTCTAATTCACGTAGTTGTAAGAAGAATTATTTGCAGAAATGATTTTTATAACAAATTACCATTTAAAACATGTGCTTACATATGTTCAAATAGGTGTGAACACTTGTGAACATGTTCATATTGTTAAATTTCATTCAAATTCAGTTAAGTTTTAAGCAACACTATATTCAGAAAAAATTTTTATGAAAATTAATATTGGAAACATGTGTTTACATATGTTCAGATAGATGTGAACACTTGTGAACATGTTCAACTAATTTTATTTTCTAACATAAAATAAACATTTACGTCTAAAATCATCCAAAGAACTATTAGATGATGATGATTTATAGCGAGAATTATGAATGAGAACATTTGTTCACACATGTTTACATAGTTGTAAACATTTTCGAATATGTTCAAATCTTTATATTTGGTCGAAATAATAGAAAACCTCAATTTTAATTAAATAAGTCACATATTAAAAATCTATTTCGAATTAACAAACTTTAATTCAAACCTATGTTCGCACATGTTCATATAACAGTGAACATTGCCAAACATGTTCAAATAGTTATACTTGGCCAAAATAATCGAGTATATCATTTATCTAGAAAAAATACATATTAAAAATATATTCCGAATAAATTTCAATTAAATGAACATGTTCACGTATGTTCATATAAGTGTCAACATTTGTGAACATGTCTAAATCATTCTACTTAGTTAAAATAATCGAAATTTTGTTTTATTAGAAAAAAGCACATATTAAAAAAAAGTATTTCGTACAAATTTGGACTAAAACATTTTCGAACATGTTCAAATCAGTATATTTTGTCAACATAATCGAAAATTTCAGTTTTATTAGAAAAAGTTGCATTTTAAAAATTTATTTCGAACCAGTTTTAATTCAAACCTATGTTCACACATGTTCACATAAGTGTGAACATTTATGAACATGTCCAAATTAGTATATTTGATGCAATATATTATTTTCTTAAAAAAAAGTCAAAACTTTTTTCTGGAATATGAACATAAATATATGTTCACATGAACTTTGAACCATCGTCCGAACACCAACGTCGCCAAAATGAATGAATGGTCGTGCAACATTTTTACTCGAATAACAATAATCCGAAATGACCGATTCTAACGTAAGACAACGTCATTGAACTCCAGTGAACCTTCGTCTAACGCCGTATCCATCGGCGAAGACGGGCCCGACATAAAAAGCGCGGTGAAAAGATTTTTCCATTCACGTCTCGCCATTCACAAAAGACATTCCCATTCACTTGTTCATCAGATAAGAAATAAAGCGTTGCCGATCGTAGGCCGAGCCGAAATTCAGCGAAAAACTGGGTCGGCGCGGCGGCCACTTAATCCTTGCCGAAAGGCCGCCAACGTCACGGCCATTGTGCCGATACATTTTCGAGCGTCGATCCCGAACCACGGAATTCCGACGCTTCCTGTCTGCCGGACCAAAATTCCTTCGACGAACCCTGCCGCCGATTCGGCACGTACGAACGCGTTCAGTCGCGTCTGACAAGTTCAATAACTTTTTACTAAACGACCCCCGGGCCGGAATGACGAAAAAAACCAACCGTGAACACGTGTGAACATCTGTGAACAGCTTTTTTTGAAATTTGCAGATGACGATTTTTATTTCGACTTGAATGACGTTTTTTATTTTGCTAATATTTTTTGTCAATTGAATTGAAAAATAAAATAAAATCATTTGTGTAAGTAAATTATTTTCGAAAAAATTTAAAAATATGTTTTGATGATTAAAAATTATTTAACTAATTTTTGTTAATTATCTTTTGCAGTTTTGATAAAAAATTAAATTTTCGTTTTTTTCAGTCTTAAATAGATTTATTAAGATTTGTTGAAAAAAATCAGTATGGAAAATGAGTGAAAAAACCGTGTGTGAACAGCTGTGAACATCTGTGAACAATTTTTTTTGGATTTTGCAGATGAAATTGACGTTTTTTATTTCGCTAATATTGTTTGACAATTGAATTGAAAAATAAAATGACATCTTTTTTTAAATAAAACATCTTTGAAAAAAATAAGAAAAATGTTTTTATGATTCAATATTAATTAACAAATTAATATTCAATCATAAAAGTTGTAAGTTGTGCAGTTGTGATAAAAAATTAGATTTTCGAATTTTTCTTGGATTTATTACGATTTTTTGAAAAAAAACACTATGGAAAAATAGTGAAAAAACCATGTGTGAACATGTGTGAACATATGTGAACACTAGATTTTCTCATTTTTCAACAAAATTTTGCCAGATGAAGAGGTTTTTCAATTTTTTGTATATATATGAACTATTTGTCTATCAAATCTTAATATGTATACACGTTTCAACCATAATTCCAAAAAAATTTTTTTTCCAAATATCTTTCCTTATTTTGATAACGATAACTGACGATTTCTCAATTTAATATATATATGCAACTATCGAATATTACGTAAAGATTTGTATCTATTTCAGCCAAGAAGATTCCATTTAAAAAAATTCCACAACTTCTATATTTTTTTAAATTTTCAACAAAAAATCAAAACCAACCACAGAAACCCCTAACAAATTATATGAACACTAAAATTTACAAAATTAGACATTATTATGTGAAAACTCAAAATTTTGTTCTTTTTCAACCGATTATAATTACCTCTGAACATTGGTGAACACTTCAACAAAAAAAATCATATTTTTTTTTGTAAAACTTTCACTAATGTTCACGTTTGCAAAATGGGGAAGGCCCTAATATAAATGACGTCATTTCTAAGAACGCGACGCTGCAAATCTGACGAAACTTTCTTCAGCGTTCACGTGATACAATTGTGGAAATACACTGTCCAAAGCCGCGACCGGTGGTTTACTTTCCACAGGGGTCAGTTGCTGCAAATCTCAATTTCCTGAAACCAAAAAATTTTTTTTTGCTGTTCACAAGTGTTCAGCAATGTTCACATTAATGAAAATCATGTTTTTTCATTCAAATTAACATTGTTAAGTAAAAAAAGACATTTTTTTCATGTGAACATGTTCACATGTGTTCACCAATGTTCACATCCATGTCAGACATATACTATTCATAATGTAATGAACGTTAGGGTCATTTTTTAGTACGTAAACATATGTGAACACTTATTACAAATGTATGTTCATTATTTTATTAGTTATTTGAAATTTACAAAACTGTTCACATTTTGGAAAAGGTTGTGCAAAAAATAAACTTTCCTGCCCGTAAAACGTTTCCATAACATAAATCGTGTTTTTATATTTATTTCCATTCCGAAATACTACTGACTAATGTTAAAAAGAGAGAAACTGATTTTGATAATTCAGATACGTATAATTCCGTTTTATGAAGATGTTTTGCCCTGATTTTTTAAAGTCAAATTTATCTGCAAACATGATATCCATACAAAAACAAATAAAATCTATTTACACTTGATTCACACCAATAGGAAGGAAAATTTCGAGAATTTATCGGTGTTCACAGATGTTCAGTCATGTTAAATTATCGATTTTACTGCACAATTCCATGAAATTTTAAAACTTAGCCATTCTATGATTCATTTTTCAAAAAATATCATTTTTGAAAATACTAATTTTTTATAACTTAAATTTAAACATGTGTAAATATGAAGAAAATTTTATGGTGAACATGTGAACATTTTGAAAAAAGTTATATAGAAGAAAAAAGTTCACGAAAATTTAAATTTGAGCATGTTCAAAAATGAGTTCAGAAACAATTGTGTGTGAACATTTTGATAAAAATTTTAAGTTACGTGCAAAAAAATGGATTTTGAAAACGAAATGAAAGGCAGCTCATTATGTGGGATTTGAAAATGAAAATTTGGATTTGAACATGTTCGAACATGTTCAAAAATTGAGAAAATTTTATGGTGAACATGTGAACATTTTGAAAAAAATTGTATAGGTTATATTCTCGAAAATTTCGAATTGAACATGTTCAAAAATAAGAAAAAATCGTATGTGAACATTTTGATGAAAATTTTAGGTTAAGTAAAAAAAATGGATTTTGAGAAGGAAATAAAAGGCAGTTTATTATGTGGGATTTAAAAATGAAAATTTTTAATAAACGTCACGCGTGAGACTGGCTCATGGACAGATCCAACGTGATCCAGATAACGTCACTTACCTATTCCAATAGCGATTGATCACGTGTTCCGATGGGACGGACCGTCAATATTTAACGATATCGGCTCCGTTCAACGGACATGTTCATCAAGGTCAACAATAATAATAATTACAGCACAAACCCCGCGATTTGGCGAGGTCGCGCCGAGAAAAAGTGACGTCAAGTTCATCTTGCATAGTGCGATCACGTATGCGCTTTCCATAATCGCGGTCGCGGGAATTGTTTATTTGCGCAGATTATTAAGTGACTTTTCAATTCTATATTTAATTCTATTAAACGCAAAGTTTTAAAATATAAGATTTTGAATTTTTAAAAAATTTTTTGATTGAGAAAAAAGCATTTTGAACATGTTCAAAAAACTTGATCATGTTGGACATGTTTTACACAACATTTTTGAACATGTTACAAATATATTGATTTCGTCAGAATTGGAATTGAAAATGTATTTTTAAATATATTTGTTTGTTCAGTTTGTTGTATATTTAAGTTTTTTAAAATATACTAAATTTTCAAAAAAAAATATTTTTCAAACATGTTTAAAAAATCGGTTAGTAATGAAAAGAGAATATTTATAAAACTTACAAAATTAAAAAAATACTTGAACATGTTGTAAAAATTCAGTGAAAAATTAATGATAAATTTTCCAAAACATTTTTTGAACATGTTCAAAAAATCAATTGTTTATGAAAAAAGAATATTTATAAAACTTACAAAATTAAAAAAATACTTGAACATGTTGTAAAAATTCAGTGAAAAATTAATGATAACTATTCCAAAACATTTTTTGAACATGTTCAAGAAATCCAGATATTAATGAAAATCAATATTTATAAAACGTACAAAATTAAAAAAATACTTGAACATGTTATAAAAATTCCATGCAAAATTAATGATAACTTGTTCAAAACATTTTTGAACATGTTTTTTAGGGGGAAATTGAAATAGTCGATTTTCTAAATGTTTTCAAAAACACATTGTTTCTAATATTATTTTTTCGAACATGTTCAAAAAATCAGTTACTAATGAAATTTTTAATATTTATAAAACTTCTAAAATTAAAGATAACTTTTTCAAAACATGTTTTGAACATGTTTTCTAGGGAAAAATTTGAAATAGTCAATTTTCTAAATGTTTTCAAAAACATTTTATTTCTAACATTAGTTTTTCGAACATGTTTAAAAAATCAGTTACTAATAAAAATAAATATTTATAAAACTTAAAAAATTAAAAAAAAACTTGAACATGTTATAAGATCTTAGTGCAAAATTAAAGATAACTTTTAAAACATTTTTTGAATATGTTTTTTTGGGAAAAAATTTAAAATAGTAAATTTTCAAAAATATTTTATTTCTAACATTATTTTTTCGAACATGTTCAAAACCACAATAAAAAACACATTTTCACATGAACATGTTCAAAAATGTTCAATTATAAAAAAATGTCAAACTCCTCCGAGTTTTAAAAATAAATTCGGAAATTCCATATTATTGTAAATGTTTTTCTAAAACATTAAAAACATATTTACTTTGAGATATACTTTACACTTGCTGTATCGAACCAGAAGATAGCTGTTATCGGTTCAAAACTATGTAAAACG
>JABFPQ010000694.1:0-10472 GCA_022817265.1 Masnerella sp. ZL-2020
AATTTTAATGAAACAAAACGATTTTTAAACGCAAAATAATATTTATTTAATTGAAAATAAATGATAAATCAAATTTATTTTATCATAAAATAAGTACATTTTGTAATTAAACTTGGTCACAAAATGTTATAATTATATTGATAAAATTCTCATAGCAACACTTTGAAAACTGGAGTTACAGAAATGTCTTAATTTAAGACGTCAGTGTATTAATTTCAGACACCAAACGTCTTACTTTAACACTCTAAAAAATATTGTGTCCGAATGTTCTGAAATTCAGACTATAAGATGGAAATTCAGACAGCAATCGTCTGAAATTCAGACTATCAGATAGAAATTCAGACTGCAACCGTCTGAAATTCAGACTTTGGGACATCTTAGTTTTTAGAGTGAAGTCACTGTAAACAAAGTTTATTTTAAACTGCACTGGGTTTGTTTGTAAACAATGTTTTTCAAAAATAAAAATAAACACTTTGCAGCTTTTGTTTGTAAATATAGATGTTTTTGTACTTTTGTTTATTTTGTTTCTTCGTTTATTTTTTTACATGTTCCTTTCCTTGTTTATTTCTTCATGTTTTTCCGTTTTCCAGGTTCTTTTGAGTTAGTAACTATTTTTTTATGTAGAACAAAATTGAAAGTTGTTATAAAAATGAAATTTACCATAAAATTGATAATTTACTGCGAATTTCCAACTGATATTTGATTCCGAAGTTCATAAATTGCACCTCGGCCACTCTCCACCCCCGCAACTACCAAAACCGATTTACCAGCATGTTGCATCAAATTGTAAAGCAACCAATTAAATTTATTGCATCTTATTACTTAACTTTGGAAACTTTCAAAATAACCGGTTGCTTTTTGCGAAATGTCTTGCTTGATTAATAACAATAATGTCCATTTTATCATCAACATTTTTCTTCTTATCTAAACTGATAACGAGATAAAATTTTTAAATTTGATTTCTCATGGAGGTTGTTAAGAACCGTATTAAGAATGATTCTTATTAATTATTATTGTTACTATTATTATTATTAACTTAATTTATCAGCCAATTTTCTTTATATAAAAATTATATAAGGCAGAAGCTAGATGCATTTTCTTCCGTCGTTCTCTCCGCGAGTTTGCATTCTCGACGATCCTCCGCGTCGCCGATAAATGTTAATACCATTAGCCTCGCGGACGATCCTCGGGTCGTTCTCTCGGTGACTCACTTCCGCTAGTGAAAGGTCCGCACACGCACGCGTTCCCGCCAATGTTTTACCTGCGTGCACGAAAAGTTGTGGAATCACTGTTGCGGATTTGCTCATCGTTTTATTCAATGATTTTAATTTTGCAAATAAATATTTTAGGTTAAAAATGAAAAAAAAATTAATTTTTCGAGTAAATTATCTTAATTTTTATGTTCTCACAATTCCTCTTTCTTATTTTTGTGGAAATGAAATAATTTAGGGAAATTTGTTTTAAAGCAAGATATATTACGTCTTTTTTTGGAATTCATCATTTTTAATCTATATTCGAAATATTGTCCTCAAATTTTGGATATCTAGCATTTTAGATGAAAAAAATTTTCTGACTGTTGAAAAAAATCCTTTTCTGGTGAAGAAATTTTTCTCCAGAAAATTGTATCCCTAAAACTAAAAAAAAAATTTTCCAGCTGAACAATTTTTTTTAGCTGAAAACAAATTTTTTGTACACTGTAATAAAAAATATTAAATATTATTATGCATTTCCATAAATTTTTTCTAACAAATTTATCAACAATCTTCACATTTATCATCAAAAACTCCATCTAGGTTAATTAACTATCAAAAACCAGTCGCTAAAAAGTGTCGTTTCATTAAGAAAATAATGAAAGCGTTATGGCATTGTGATCGTCCGAAACGTCGGACAAAAAAGCTGAGAAGCGACACGTGTTTCGCAGCGAAAAACGCGTTTCCCGTGGCTCATTATGCCATTAGCTCGCGACAAAATTTTGCCGCAATCACTTTCACACAATTCCCAGGAGTTCACAATAAGTCCGGCGCGTCGCTTATTTCGCCCGGCTACGTGCTTATTACAATACGCGCAATCGAAACGCAATCACCGCGTCCGATGGATTGCAATATTTTATTGCCAATATCTTTCTTCGTTACAGACAGTCGATAAACGGCCGATTGCGCAACGCGGTGCGTTCGCTGGGAAGGATCCCCAAACGGTATTTCATCTATGCTAAAAACTGCAGGAATTTCGATTCGAATTCAGCTGCATTTCTTATACTTTTCTTGCATGAAATTGTGTGAGATTGTTGGTTGAATAAGTAATGTGGGATCGTTTATGGTGTTGTGGAAAATGTATGTGATATGTGAATTTTCGTGACTTTTTCTAAAATCAATGTAATAAAGTTTTTCTAAAAGAATTTCGCTTCAAACATTTATGAAGAATAAGAAAAATAGAAACGTTTTTAAGAAATTTTTGTGTAAAAAAAATTTGCACGAAATCCCTATCGAAAAATTACACTTTCTTATTAGGAAAAACAAATTGTTTTATTTTTTCAAAATTACTATTTGAAATTATCAACATTTAATTGCAACTAGCGTTTTTTGAATTTGAAATTTTGAATTATACTTTATGTGACCAAATTTAATTACAAAATGTACTTATTTCATGATAAAATAAATTTAATTCCACATTTATTTTCAATTAAATAAATATTATTTTGCGTATGAAAAACGATTTTTTTTCATTAAAATGCCAATCCAATAAGTAATTATTTAATAAATTGATATCAATTATTTTTAAATCAGAATACATTAACTTCAACCAAAGTCCATTTAAATGTAAAATGATTGTTAATTTGATTGAAAATTTATTATTCTAAAAGCAGGAAATAATAGTGTAAATGATTTGCACTTAAGTTATATAAAAACACAATTGACTACATAATAATAACATTTATGTATAATAACAAACTTAATATATAATATTCAAACATTTATAATAGCATTATTTCAAAAAATATGTACCAAAAATAACCCTAATAGCCACGTTTACATAAAATTTACACAAAGTTTATGTAAACGTGAATTTATGTAAATTTTATGTAAATCTAACTCCTCATTGGGCTGCATAATTTATGTAAATAGTTTACATCGAAAAATCAAGGTAGATTATTTCAGTCATTTTTCATTAAAATTGTAATTTTTGTGTTAATTTTATGGTACATTGTCTTAATATTATGTTTCCCATACATTTTTTTAGTAAAATTTCGAAAATGAATTTTGCTGTATACGATTTACATAAATTATGCAGCCCAATGCGGAGTTACATTTACGTAAATTTTATGTAAATCGTTTACATAAACCGTGGCTATCAGGATACATTCTAAAATTAAACCTTCGTATAGCTCTGTAAACCGAGCGGGAAAAATTTAAAATTTGCCGCCATTTACTAATTTTAATCCGACTAGTTATCTCTTCGTTATCTGTTACCACTGTTTCTATCTGAAAGTGGTTCAAATAACTCATTATTTGTTCGGTACAATAAAAAGGCAAATATTCTGGCAAAATAGACCGAAGTTTCCAATGAAGTTCATCTATAGCTTCTGCTTTTTTAATTGCATGCTCAATTTTTATTTGGACAAAAGTGCCATACATCTCGAATTCATTTTCAAAATCGATACCAGCCACTTTCTGTTTCATCTCGTTATTTCTAAAAAAAATAATTACTGTATCCATCGGTTTTGTAAGGAGATCAAGATATGTCACATAATGGCTAGGTAATACTTCTTTTTCTTTCAAATACTTCAATTTTTCTTTGCACTTTGTGACATAATCATCTTGTTTAGATTTTTCGTCATTGGATATATCCAAAAACTGATTTTTTTCACTGACGATGGATTTCATGAAATTCAGTTTGACGATGTGCGCTTTCAAAATTTTAACTCCAGCCTTATAATCTGTATTGATCGCTAAATCTAAAGCAGTGTTTTTTTGGACAACATTGTTTACATCAGCGCCAAAAACCAGAAACGTATTTAGAGCAATTTCGTTCTTCTCTATTACAGCGATTTGCAGGCAACAATATTTTTCGCTATATATTTTTGCGTCATTTTCTAAAAGCAACATAGCGAATTCGAATTTTCTTGTAAAACATGCAAATATAAATGGTTCGTAACCGATTCTGTTTACACAATTAATATGATTGACTCCATAATTTAATAACATTTTCGGGATTTCCAAAACATGATTTTTTGACCACATCAAACGATGCAGAGGATATTCATTGAAATTACCCTGAAAATTCACTTGTTCCTTTGCCTCTTTTTCCAATAAAAGTTTGACGATTTCTAAATCATGAGAATAGCAGGCTTCGTGAATTGGCAAATCGTTTTTTTTGCTCGGAATTAAACGGTTCGCTCCATTTTTTAGGAGAAGATTGACGAGATTTTTCTTTCTGGTTCCAACTGCGTAAAATAGCGAAGTTTTTCCCTGTTCGTCCTGATAATTGATATTTGCTCCAAATTTTAGTAACAGTTTGGCCACTGTGTATTTATTATACTGAACAGCCTTAATCAACCAATTTTCTCGTTGATTCATCGTATATTAGTTTATTTAATATTTGTTATTTTTTGGTCTATATATAATCTTTTATTCAAATGAAAAAATTATAAAGAATGAAATGTTTTAATTTCAATTTAACTAAGAAGTCGCCCAAAAAATTATTAAAATTGCGAAAACTCTTTAAAAAATCGAAACAATTTTTGGTAATAAAAACGAATTATAATTGTAAATATAAAATCAGATTTTCTATATCTGTTCGATTCAAAAAAGTAATTGATTTAGTTATTATGTAGATGTTCAATACTTTCAACTTCAAAGTTCAAAACAAAAAGAAAACAAAAAGTTAAAACTCGAAGAATAATTGTTTATCTAAGAACAGATTTGAAACATTTTATCTTTAAGTATATAGTTTACACAATAAATAAAAGTGATTGATTAATGAGTTTTTATTATAAGCTGCAACTTCTTAAATTAACTGTAGTATTTCCATTCATTCTGTCGAAGAAAACTTGTTTAATTAAGTAGTTAATTATTTTATTACTTAATTAACTATTACTTTTAACTAATTAATAGTAAAGTGCTACCTGTTTAAGTATGTTGCAATATTTATCTACTTAAACAATTATCCTTGAATAAACATTTACCATTAATTAATACATATTCCTTGATGTGACTCACTCAAGGTCCAAATAATAAATAATAAATAAATACTTCGTTCTCTAATAGAGAAACTATATATAGATATATATTTACGGAGAAAAAAAATCAGGAAGAGGTTTTAACATAATTAAGTAACAATAAATTTAAAAATGGACGTGGTTATTCGCCCGGAAAAACGCGACACCCGGAACCCAAAAACACAACTTTTCAAGCCCAGCGTTGCCAAACATTGGTACACGACGACTGGAGGTCTTTCGAAAAGTCATAAAATTTTACAGCATAGATTATAAGGGTAATACAATACAAATGGTTTGAGAAAATGAAATCGAGACATTATTAGGGGAACATGAAATTAAAGTAATAATCAAAATGTTACATTTTTCCGTTGAATATTATTATTTATTTATTTTTTAATAACAGGAGTTCATAACAATTATAAACTAAATAGAGGTTGCTCGAAAAATATCCTTGTATGAAAAATTTTACATTTAATCGTAATGCGGCTGTAATTATGATCAAATAATGTCAATATTTTTGAACATTTGAACAGGAGCACAGCAATTTTAAGAGGTGTCCCGTCTCAAATCGAGAATCAAAAATTGTTGAACATTTTCTTATAAGTATCGAATAGGAGAATATAAGTCGAAAGAGGTTATTCGTAGAAACTAAATGAGCATGAAAGGGCCCACAAAAGAAACGATCTTTTCGGTAAGCGACCGAGCTGGGCCGAGTCTGGAAACAATTAGGAAAATACCCGTACAATGAAATCTGACCTGGCTTTATAACTGGTGACATTGTAAATTCTCAAGGGTCGACGGTCGTTATCTTGTAAAAAGGTCAATAATTTTCAATTTTTAATCTTCTAAAATGTCATGCAGATTAAAATTTGATATGAAGGAGAGCTCTAAAAGCGGCTAATACTGAGTTTTTTAAATTAAAATCGGTACAACTATAAATTAAATTCAAAATAAAGAAGCAAAATAAAAAGCATCTGCTTTAGGAATGTCAAACTCCGTTCCTTTGGATGGAGTTTGAAAAAAATAGTAGACAATCAAATTTATAACATCCTCGAGAATAATGAAAAGAACGGTTAAATAAAAGTAGACAAAATTTTCCTCATATTCTGAAAATCATAAATTACGTTACGCTCTATAAGAAGGTTTTTAAACAAATATACGAAGGCGAATTTTCAAAATTGTTTTTGCTGATTTTTCTAGGTTCCTCCGTAAATTCGTATTTCCAATGAGAAATCAAAGAGTTCAAAAACACTTTGTTGCACAGAGGACAACAGTAAGATCTGAAGCGAGTATTTATTCGCTGTTCAGATCTTACGGTTATTTATTATTTTTTGAATAAAATTTTAATGCCGATCCCATTAGCTACATTTGCCCTTTTTTGTCTTTCACATGAAAAAATAAAGGTTTTATACTAAAAGTTCATAAATGTTCTGAACAGGCAACACAAGTTGCTTAGTTCCGTTCTGTTTACATGGAATGCAAATATATGACGTCATATTCGTTGTTCATATTATTTCTGATACATTCTTAATTAATAAGTGATATTCATTATTATTCGCTTATTATGCAAAAGCCATAAAAAACGTTAAAATTGAATAAATACATTTAAAAACATTTTACCTGGTATTTTTAAACTTTTCAAATAATTAATTCATTCAAATACATTACACAAAAATGATATCAATTTAAGTAATGCCAAAATTTCGAAACACAAAACATTTTGTTAATGTCTTTATGAGATGTATTGAGAGTTTTATTACTATTTATTTTTTATCCGTTTATGAAAAATCTTTAATAACTTTTTGAAAAATTTTTTCATTTATTTATACCTTTTCAATTTATTTTGTAGAAAAAAATGTATACTTCTATAAATATCATAAACTATGATTATGTATCATTTTTATTATTTAAATATAAGTATACCTATATTATATATATATATTTCCCTTTTAAGGTTGTACCATCATAGTCATATAAACTGTGTTTAAAAAACAACTAAATCGAACATATTTAAATCAACAGTTGTTCCTAACAATTTTTGTGGATAAAGAAAGAGATTTGATAGCAATTATATTCTTCAAAACAATTTTTATAATTATTAAAATTATGTATTAAATTTTATTTGTTGAAAATAGTATAGCTCAATTAACTAACATCATATTTTTTGTTTGAATCTTTTGTTGTTTATGTGGATAACTAGGCACATAATTTAAATAAAATTGTGTATACTTTAAGCTAATACTAGGGTTAAGAAAATATCAATTTTTCATAAACATCTTAATATTTTCAAAAATACTTTCCAATGGCATTCAATTTTTAACTACTTGTCATAAATGTCTATGTTAATTTTAACAACTTCTTAATTAAATATCTCAGTTTTTAGAGACAAAAATTTTTTTGTATTTTGCAAACAGTATATTACATGAAGATTTATTTAATAATTTTTCAAAAGTTTCCTAATACTTTAATAATGTGATGGTACAACCTTAAGTAATTATAATAAATTTTATGAATGTTTTTAAACTGCATAAGGATGTTAAATTAGATCAAAATAATTATGCAAAATAAACATAACTTATAACTTTAAAAATATTAAAAATAACAAATTATACCAGTCTCTCTAAATAATTGCCCTGAAATTTTATTTTTATTATTGACTTTTTTATGAAAAAACTATTATTATTTAACAAAATTAACATTTGTTTACATCGTTTTCGAATTCCGGAAAATATGTATAAACTAATTTTTTAGTCATCAGTTAATCATTTTTTCAACTAATAAAAAGCAAATGTTTTGTTTTGCTTTTTTTATTTATTACTTGTTCAAGTATTAAAAAGTTATTTATCAACATAATATGGTTATACGTCTCTCTTTGATTTTGAAATTTTAAAATTTAGAATTAAATTAATCAGTTTACAGTTATCTACCACGTTATTATTATTAAGTGATTTCATACGTGTAGTTTAAGGATTTCATACATTCTACCAAACTGGTCCAAAAACCTATCTGAAACCCTTTTTTCAACCAAAGGGAAAGAATGTACCAAATTGATTTCTAATCACTTATCCTATCTACTCCCAATAAATAATACACATACATGACAAATGGATTGAGTTTTCTAGTCGGTAATCCCAAACGCGGAAAAATTGTCGGCGGAAATAAAAAACGCAACACATCACTTCACTTGGCCACAGCTAATCAAAAATATTGTCTTTATCTCGCTCGTAAAGCCGGCCATAAATTGCGCCGACGCTCCCGGGTTTTTGTCGCTTGACAGCCGTCAGCCACCAACACCTGTTAAATGTAACGCTATTGTACGCGAAATGCTTAGTGGAATGAATCGATTAGCATGTAACGGGCGCGTTCCATTGACACTCGCGTGCATTCCCTTATTCAAAAGAAGATATGCAGCTTCTCTGTGTTAGTAGGTCGCGTGCAACGCACCAACACCTGCGCCTTTTTAGTCGCTTTACCTACAAGATAGCGCACGTTTTTATCAAGATAACGTCTTTTGCGAAATTCATTGAAGCTCGCAACATTTGCTGTAATTTTTTATTAGTTCCTCAGAATTAAATAACAAAAATCTGTTTTTCATACAAACTTTTTAATTGAAACTTGTACTTGGTTTGGTTGCATATAAAATTTTTTTTAGAATTATATTAAATTTCTCTTTTTAGTCAATGAAGTTAAAAAATGGGTCTTTCGTTAAATTGGACAATTTTTTTATCATAACCATGATTTTAGTTTAATACCAAAATCAATAGTGGAATTTTCATTATTGAAAAGATAGTATGTACAATGATTTAATTGAATGATTAAAATCTGTTGAATTATCAGATTTTGGTATTATATACAAAGTTATAATACCAAAGTATTATATACACTAGTTTATATTTTATGTAATAGAATTTTGATGTTCAGTTAAAAATTTAGCAGCATTTTATATTCATGACATTTAATCTACATTTTACTTTATAGAATAATCAATATAATTTTCAATAATGATGATGTTATATCAGAGCTTTAAGTAAAATGTATTTATATCCTAATTTCTGAATTAAAAGAATTGGAACTTCAATTTGTAATAGAATTTGTATATTTAAAGAAACATTTGTCTATTTCATCCTGTATAAAATTTGCATATTATTTTAAAGTAATTTTTTACTTTTGGACTAAAGGGTGCAGTTATAAACAATGCCCTGGAAGTGTGCAACAAGTGCGCGCACTGAAAACGTATAAAACAATGTCACGTTGCAATGCCAGTTATCTTCGCAAAACTTTGTTCCTGAACAATGTTGATAACGAATTTATAGCGCAGAAGATACGGCAAATTACTCATGTACGTCGATGATACGAGCACGTAATTGTCAACAATTGCATTTTCAAATCAACGATTCATTGATCAAAGTAATTCATAAATGGCGCGCCTTCTATCAATTCCCAGTTGTTATTTATTTTAGCGTTTGGTTCAGCAAACAACGTTAATGCACGCGCATTGACTTCATACAATTAAAGGAACAACGCAGATAGTGAAGGCAAACTAATTTTGTTTATTGTAACCCGGTTAATGGTCGTCCATATAAACAAAGCAAAAGTAATTAAATTCAACTTTACAAATAGTTGGTTCAACTTTTACTAGGTTCAATTAAACTCTATTTTACTCATTTTGGCCATTTGGGTCACATTATCGTTATTTGACCAATAACGACAAAATTAACAATTTGACCTTCTTATTTCACTTATCATTTTTCAAACATTCTTCTTTCGTTCACTAAAACGAGTCGTTAATATATTATTCGAGTATATATTTATGTATCTGATATCAGAATATCTTTACGAATATCCAGGGTTGGCATGATTTAAATCATTATTGATTTAACATCAAATGTTTTTTTTTCTTTTTTTTCAACTATTAAATACAAAACTATACTATATTATATATTTAATTGGTAGTTCTATATGACAAGGATTTACTCCATTAATAACTTTGCAAAAGTCACAAAATGAACTTTGAAATTATCACACACAATGAACAAAATCTTATATACTATAAGATGATATAAAATGTATCATAGTAATTTATATCTACTTATAATTTTTATGATTATGTTACTGGTTGAGTGACTAATATTCATGTCATCTGAATTTTTATTACCTGATATCGAATAATATACACCAATCGTGTTTTGTACTAATGCATTGTCTCTCTGAACATGAACTTGCTTATCCGTCTCATGGTGGCTTAGTGCCATTACAA
>JABFPQ010000695.1:0-10481 GCA_022817265.1 Masnerella sp. ZL-2020
GAGCGGGTTTTTCCGTCGTCTTCGTTGACCTCACACTATGATTGGCTGTAACTTTTTCTAGTCGCTGTCTCATTTCAGAACTTAGTTTCAGTTTTCCGATGCTTCCTGGCGAAGGTCTCTGGGCCCCGATTTCAAAGCCAGATCTAAAAAACATTGAATTATCACATGCATATAAATGATAAATGATTGTCCAGTAATTTATGGTTAATGATACTTACTTTGATTTCTTCTTTTTCTTATCCCCATCTTCTTTATATCCATTTTCATGCCTTGAAATAACAGCTGAGCCAACGGCAGCTTGGACAATCATTGTTCGTTCCTCTCCCCTGACGATATTTTCAATTTCAAATTCTTCCCATTCTACTCCTGCTGTCATATCGCCATCACATTGATTATATTCCTGATATTGCGGAGTGATTTTTCGTTGCTGGTGTTGTTGTCTCATCTTGAATTCAATAAAACTGTCTTGCCCTTGAGTTTCGTTTGAATCACTCGGTGGTGGCCATCTAAAAAACAATGTTTATCAGAAATCTCATATAAAAATTATATTATTAATTTTCACGAAATGATAACATATCAAACGTAAATTGTAATCACCTCCACTTCCCAATACGAACAGTCTTTGCTCTGCCATAAGGGTCAATGAACGGTCTCGACTCTGACGGGTCGCAGGATTCCAAAGGTGGTGGCATAGGTGGAGGAGGTGGTACGCCTTTACTATTTACATGTGCAGGACCATCCGTACTGCTCTTTCGGTTTTTCAACTCGCTCAGCACATTCGTGAAATTATTCTGTATATTTGTTTTATTCGCAGGTCTCTTCGGGTCATTACTATTTTTACGATCTATGCTCGTTTTGCGTGGTCCATATTCCGAACTCATTTTCCTCATGTCAGACATCTTTTTCGGTGGACTTTGGGATCGGTGAATTTGAGCTTTGACTGTGACTGTATCTTGTCGTGAATTGATTGGTGTTGACATTTGGGTAGGTGACAGTTTTGTTGGAGACCAAACGTCACCATTTTCCTGTTCATGGAATGAGTTCTGGAAAAATAAAATAGATATGAAATTTTTATACAGTTATTTCCGGTAACAAGTGTTAACGTATAATCTACACGATTAACGATGATAATTGCTATAGAAAAGAGGAAAGTGTTAGAAAATGAAAGACTAATTACCGGTTGCGGTGAGTTCTGCGATCGTTGAACAAGCAACTGGTGTAAGGCTTGGTTCTGCGCGAGTAACTGTTGTTGGATTTGAATATTTTGCGCCATGGCACTTTGCAAAAACGCTCTTTGCAGATTCTCATTGTTTTGATTATTATTAGGTGGCGAATTTGGGTACTGGGGTAAATTCAGTCCCTGCATATTGTATATGGGAATAGGCATGAATCCTGCACCCATATTCATGTTTGGACTCTGCGCAGCTGTGTTCCCAGGGAACATCATCATCTGCGGTGACATCATCCCCGGTGCCATCGAATTGAAATTAAAAGCAGGATTATGGTTCGGTATGTCCATGTTCCCATCTCCTTTTATTTTTTTAGACAAGACTTTTGCACTTGGAAGATTGTCGGGATCTGATTTGGTAACTGCGTTTAAGAAGGTGTCCAAATTTGCAGGTTCCTCGCGTCGGTCTTTCAATCCTTTGATACTAGCAGCGAGACTCCTGGCGTCAGATAATTCGTCCAGGTTGCCATCCAAAACGGGCATGAAGAGTTCATCCAGGAATTGATCCACGTCTGAAGCCTGACTAGGGACCCTAACTCTGCGCACATGAGAAGCCAGGGAAGGAGCTTCACTGGTGTCGGACATGGCCGACGATTTTACACCATACTCGCTCTTCTCTATGTAAGCTCTACTCGACTGACTTCCTGGCAAAACTCGTTTCCCTGAAAAATGACGAATGAAAAAATGTAATGTATAAATTTGCATCGTGATTATGTCTGATTTACACTTCATCCTGCTAATTTTCCACCAACCTGGATGATGAGATTTGATAAATCTAGTCTGCGATCTGATGTAGCTGTTCTTATCATCTTCCGATCTTCCCGTCTGGCTAACGGACTGCATGTCTGGATATTCAAAGTCAATAGTCAGATCATCTTCCTCGAGAATATTCGGCTCAGAACTCCTCGTCATCCTGCTGTACTTTCTCTCTTGAACCACTTCGGTTCTAGACATGTAATCCGAGCTGGTGATTGTTTGGGTCTCACCGATTCTTTCCAAACTGTGATACCTTTCGTTCAACTTTGAGGAAGAAAGTCCCAAATCGGCCAATTTGCTTGGGGGAACAACGATTTCCGATTGGAGCAAATTGTCCAAACTTCGGCTGCGCTGTTTTTCTTTCTCGAAGTACCTGTCGTTGAGTGCTGACTTCCGGGAGAGTCCCATTTCGGCACTTGATTCTAGGATTCCTTCGTGGGACTGTTTTCTCATCTGAAAAGAGGAGAAGTGAAAATTTGAAAATCTGGAGTTAGGGTACCTGATGCAGAAATGATAAACTTTTCAAAAATATTTTTAGTGAAATCAAAGAGTGAAAACTTTAAATTCAAATTGTAAGTCGGAAATTTTAAAAATGTTGTATTTTTTCGTGGAAACCATTAAAACTTTTTACAATATGACAAAAAAACTTATTGTCAAACTATTGGCCAAATATTAAATGTGAAAAAAATACGAAATCTTTAGAACTAAATAATAATAAGCTATTGGCAAATAATTACAAACTAAAAATGTTGATGAGAAAAAATGTTCCGAATTTTAACTTGAATAAAAAAAATCTTCTACGGCATAATGATATGCAGAAAAAATGTTGTAGACATTAAATTCTGTATCGATTCAAGTACAATGGGAAAACGAAAGTAGACTCACGGGTGTTTTCAAAACCGGCGGCTGTGGGGGCGGAACCGCCGGTCTCCTGGGCGACTGCATTTCCGGCTCGAGCGGTTTGTCCACAACCTTCGGCACCGGCTTCCTCTCTAATGGCTGGAACGTCTTCAGCACAGGCGGCTCCATGTCCTGCTCCAGTTCCCGAATGACTTGCGCATGCTGTAACGATTAATAATGCACACGATTCTCACGCTCGTATTCTCATTGCGCTCATTAAATAAGTGCCGGCTTGGCTCGGGAGAAAACTCGAATGAAAGCCCGCGCAAATTATATGCCATTAAGTACATTTGGCGCTGCCAGGAAAAATGCGCGGATACTATTCTTCAGAGCATCGCACCTCTGACTTTCTTTAACGTCAAATGACATTTTTTGCTTCCCTGTTCGTCTGGTAATAATGTAAAACTTCAACTTGGCATTGTTCGTGAAAAAGTTTATTTATTGATCCTTCTTCGGTTTAATTGTAAGGGATATAGAGTAAAAAGTAATCAGAGTTGGATGAGAACAAATTGACGCTTTAGATAAAGAACATCACGTATCGAAATTTACGTGAAGTATCTCAAGTTTCAAAGTTTAACTGAAAACACTCGCGTCTCAAAATTTACGTGAAGTATCCCAAGATTCAAAATTTAACTGAGAATCCTCACGTTTTAAAATTCACATGAAAATCTTCACGTTTCAAAATTTACGTGAAACACTTCACGTTTCAAAATTTACGTGAAAAAGATCACGTTTCAAAATTTAGGGAAAGAATTACGTGGGAAATTTTGAAACGTGAGAATTTTGACGTAAATTTTAAAACTTGATGTTCTTCGTCTGGGATTCAAGAATTCGATTTTTCACCGTTCGTTTTACTTTTGTTTTGAAAGAGTTTTGTAATATTTCGTAACAGTCTAAGAACGATGACTCAGAGTATATATAGTAAAGTAAATAAAGTCAGACGTTACGGATATTGTCACCTACCTCTCTCTTTTTAATTGGTGGGAAACTGTTTTTCCTTTGTTCCAAGAACATGTGTTTAGCCGCTGGGAACGCCGGAGCGAGTTCCATCTCGGAGATCAAGTCCAACACGTAATCGAAGCCGTTGGTTTCAGTGACAATCGCGTCCGGACCGTCCAGTTGATTCCAGAGCGTGATAGTCCATCCAGTGTTCTCGACCCCGTGTTTTTGCACCGCCAAATTGGCGAGTTCCTCGCACGTGGTCCAAGAGTCAACGGCGCACGTTGTTGTTTCACCTAGAACGGTTGAGTTACTGTAATAACTACTCTGGTTTATAGGTCTACGAGCCAGGACAATGAAAAAAAGGATGCTTGATAAAAACAATTTTCTCCATAACTATAGTTACATAAACACCAAATTATCTGAAATCTCGCTCGAGATTGATGGCTCATAATTCGTTGCTATAATTAATGTTCTCTAATTAAATCGCTGAAAAACACCTAGAACCAGTTATAAATTGGACCAAAAAATTGCGTGCGCTGTTTACGGTGATTTTCGTGCCAAGATTTCAGTAATTACCGTCATAAAATCCAACATTCAGGGCCATGTTTACGCGATTCCTGTTGGCTCGCCATTCCAGCACGCAAGGCGGATAATTCCTGGGTATGTGTTGTACAGAAGTTTGGTTGTTGCCGGTTATGCGCAGCAGGGCTCGCTCACCTTGCAAAAGCTTCCGCTGACAATAGGCTTTGTAGCCGTTGAAGGCGTGATCAGACACGTATCTGCAAAGTATGACAAAGTATGAGCAAATTAGTGGAATCAATTTGTTCCACTTGTTCTAAATTACTAAAAAATAAATTTATGATTTAATTTACAAAAATATTTATATATTATATTTGCTGTACTTTTAAGTTAGCAGATTATTCGCAAAAAAACCTTAAATTATTATTTTTAAAACATTTTTTTTTATATTTATTAACAGGTTTTTGAAAAAATTGTTAGTTTGAGTGAAATTCATGTGAGAATCTCTAATAAAACTTGTTTTTTGTACTTAATATATGAAAATAAATACTTTTTTCAGTACATTTATAATACTAACTTCAAAAAATATTTAAACAGTGTTGGACTTGGTTGGAAAGCTGATAAGCAGTTGGATAACAGTAACCATCCTCTTTCTTTGTTCGCGTCATTATCGTTTTTCCATGTTTGGTTGGCCAATTGACACAAAATCTCGTCCCGTAGCTTTTCATTGACAATGCCCTTGTTCACGATATAATCTCCCAAAGCTTGTTCCCGTTTTCCACTCAAATTGCTTTCATTCATGAAGCGTAAGATCATCTTGAAGATCATGAGAGAGTCCGAGTAGTCTTGATCTCGAGCCTTGGCTAGGAACGGAGTCTTAATGGGTTCCCTCTTCATGCCAAAAATGTGGCTCTTGAAGTATATGTTGGTGAATTTGGAAAATTGGTATTGGTCGATGTCTGATGGTAGGGCGTATTGATGGGGCACTTGGTTCAATTTACCTACTACTTTGATCAAATTTCTTTCTGTGTGCGTTGGTTGCCAATCTAGAAATTAATTTATATGTATTATTAAAATGTTCATTTTACTCTATTTCACTCTAAAAATTGGTGTTTTAAAATAAAATACCAGTTTTAAGAGTGTTGTTACTTAATTAGAATTTTTTCGTACAATTCATAATATTTGTCATAAAAATGTCGAATAATTCTTAATAGTTTGCGAATTTCTAGCAAAGGCTTCCTAAGTCTTATGATTTATTTTGCGAGTTGAGTTTTTTTATTATGATTAAAATTTAACTACGCTTAAACAACCAATTTGTAAATCTTACGAGACAATCGCAAATTTCATGATCTGCATTGGAAGTTTTAATATATTTATACATTGCTAGTTCAATGAATGCGCGGATATGGTGTTTCGGTGTTAATTTTACACAAAATTCACTATGAAATTAAATGTCATAAAAATTTCTAGTTCAATAATGTTGTCTCTACTTTTATAATAATCTCAAAAATCGTACAATCATATACATACACGTTATCAATCCAAAAACTACTACAATCCAAAGTCGGAATTTCAGACCACTAGACTGAATTTCAGAATATGGAAGTCTGAATTTCAGATTATGGAAGTCTGAAACTTAGATTTTGTGACATCATATTTTTTGGAGTGTAAAAATGAATGAGTATCTTTTCGAAGTTCGTTTTAACGAAAATGACTTCAAAAATATTATAAAAATCACTAAGACATAAGACCCTTTATTTTTATAGTGTATTGTAGAATTCTCTTAAAACCTAAAACAAACGCTACTGTTTTAGAATTACTATAGGTATACAATACAAGTATTCCATTGAACTTAACCGTGATTCGCTTATATCTTCAAAGGAATTCGCAAGAAACGAAACCTTTTTATCGAACATGAATAATCGTACGAAAAGTGTTGCATAACATTACAAAACGGTGCTACATTTAAGTCGTAATGAAAAACCCGTTGAGGTGAACGCATCGTAAGCGATACTCGTCTTACCGTCGAGTTTGCTATATATAAAGGCAAGCTCGGCTGGGATTTCAAGGTGATTGACACCGGCGACGGCCCTGGACGTGCGTTCCTGCTCCTCTCTCTGCTGCTTCGCCTTGGCCCGCTCGCGACTCGCCCGCTCGATTTCCGCCCTCTTCGCCATCTCTTCCTTCAGCACCGCGTACTTCTCGCGCTGTTTCTTGCCCCGGTACAGCTTCTGCGCCATCAACGCCGCCCTCTTTAGCGCGCGGAATTTCTTCCGCTCGCGGTAACCGCGGTACACCGCTTGCAACAGCACGGCGCTCCGCGAGATGTTCAGGAATCTCCGCCTGGCGAGGAATCCCCTCGTATACCTGCAAAGTGCAATTGTGACACGATGAATATTCATGCCGACTTATTTGCATTGCGGTCGTTAAATACCAACGGGATAAATGTTATTGATGCGATATTGATCGACGTTGATCGAATTCCCAATTGTTATTATGTTCGTAACTTTAAGGAAGGATTGTAATTGGTCGGCTGGCGATCAACACCGATTAACTCTGCGGTATAATTATATATAACTTGGATGGAAAATTTATGACATGGATATTTTAGTAGATATTATGTTGGGGGAACTAAATTGAAATGCGTTTTTTACCTTTGTACGGTAACTGCAGCTTTTTCTAAGATAAGTGCTCTGTTGTACTCCAAAGTTCGTTCCAAGGATTCGCGCAGGAATACACGGGTTAGGCCTAGTTGATATTGACTCTGGGCTTCTTTTGGTGCAGCTTTATCTAGAATGATTCTGCATAGTTCTTTGTTGGGAGCACCTTTGGGCAAATTTTTTGGTACGAGATAACGATAACGATCCACAAAGTGAGCAAAAAGTAGTCGTACTGGGTATCCAGTTTTACGAATGCGAATAGTTTCCAACATTCCTGTGTAGCGAAGTTGCTCCAAAACGCATGGCATGTCGAATTTCATCGGCGCTTTGTCGTTGTTCGGTTTTATGCAACGCACAAACCATGGGTTACATCTGCAAGAAATCAGTATTCGTTAAAAATTCATTCGTTATTAGACATAAATTAACTTTTTCAAGGTCATGAGAGTTTATATCAACTGAGGATCTTTCTTTTAATTGGTTAATGTATTACAATAATTTTGAATGTGAGAGTCGAGTACTTACTGTGACATAGATTCTAAAAGTTGTTGCAAACTATCGTGGAATCTTGCCGACACTGTTGGAGTTCTTGGTTTCATCGTGACGAATCTACCGTTCGGTTTATTAACAGTTTTATTAGCCTCGTGCGTATTTCTCACGTGTTGGAACATTTTGCTGACCATCTGAAAACCAACAACAATTTCAACCATTTCAGTAATTTCTCTCCAATACAAGTTAATGATATACTTATATATTCCTAAGAATATCTCATTCTAGTCGTATTAAAATTTATTCTAATCAAAATAATAAACATGCAATTTACAGTCTTATAAAAATGTTAGAAGTGGTCGTGGCAATATAGTACATTTTCACGACTATATCAGCTTAAATAATCAATTTATAATAGTAATTTTTAATTATGCAAAGTAATGACGATTTATTTCTGTAATATTAAAACTGCAAATTCGACTGAAAAATTACCGGAATTTTGCTGCTGATCAACAACTCCACAACATCAGCCCTCAAAGTATCCCTATTTTTGTCCAAGAACCCATCAACATTGTACCAAACCTGGCCCGCGTAATGCTTAATAGCGAATTCCGCAGAATTCATTCGTGGTCTGGAGTACAATTCGCTCAGCGCGTGATTATAATGACACTTTTCAAGGAAGGACAGATCCGTGGCTTTCGGGAAGTTGCTCTCGTCATCCAAGAGATGAAGAATCCCAACCGGCTTCTTCGCGATGAGATGTATCACCGGCAAATTATCCTGTTTCAAATCAAACATTAATATCCCGTTCGCGTTTCAGTTCAAATCGTTTCGCGATTCGCTCACCGTGTAGTTAATCGTCGTCCAATCAATTTTTTCCTTGACATATTCCTGCTGCTCCAGCTTGAATATGTGCTTGTTGAAGTAAAAGTGCAGATTCTCGTTGGCGTAGTTTATGCACAGTTGCTCGAAGCTGTTCTCCGCGAAGTTCTCGAAGCCAAAAATGTCGAGTATGGAGATGGTCGCGGTTTGTTTCGTGCCCTTGTAAACGATGTGGTTCACGCGCGCTACCAGCCACGAGAACAGCGAACTGTACAGCGCTTTGGCGAACGCGTCTCGAGCATCCAGCGCTTGGTCGATGTTTAAGGAAGTTATAACTCTTTCGTTTCTTGCTTCCTGCAGGATAAATTAAACTTGAGTTAGTGGGAAGATTCTTACTTTTTAATGGACGCTGATTTTACGGTGTTGGCTAAGTTGGATTGTTCTTTTCGTATAATTTGATAAATAACATTTCAATACTATATGGATTTTCGCTGTCAAAATAAAATAAAGAAATGATTATTGATAAGTTCATAGACAATGAATTAATCATTTCATAGGTTCAAATTTGAAAATGATATTTGTTTTTTTTTAAGTAATTGAATTATTTGATGAGTTTGGGATCATTCAAGAAATACGTACGCTGTGCGTGTGAGATAAAAATATATTTGAATAGATCATTGTTGAAAGGGGTTTAAGTCCAACAACATCATTTTTGAGATAAATTTATATTTTACATGTTTTAGGGTCGAGGCACATTTTTACATAATGATAATAATGAAAACAATGTATTTTCCCTATTATTACGATATCAAATTTTGGCGTACATTGTAGAAAGAGGAGTAGGTTAAGAACACTTTTTTCGTTTTTCTCAAAGGTATATAAAATGGACCTAGACCCCTTTTAACAATGACCTATTCATTTACGTAATTTTAAAAAGGATGCAAACATAAACAATGTGTACATATTTCTTGAATGAACCCTTTCTAATAATTTGATAATCAATAAAATTTAAAATATTGTTTTTTTTTTGTTTCGGTTATTGGCGGCCGTTGATGTAGCCATACGCCATTCACACTTAAAATATTGTTGGAAATAATATAATGCAAACTGCGTAAAAATCAAAACAAAAACAAAGATAAACAATTTTCAAAACAAATGAACTAATGAGGAGATTAAAATGTAAACAATAACAAAAGAAAAGAAAACGAATCAAAATATACAATCAAACTAATCAAAATAAAAACAAACAACATAAAGTGCTTACAAAAATAACAAATAATGAAAGTCCTAAATAAAAATAAACAAAACATAAAGAGGAGTAAACGATGTTCTTTACATGTAAATCTATTGAGAAATATCATTTTAAATAAAATAGACATGATCTTTTCAAATCCTAACCGTTGTTTTAGTAGTGAGAGCTTTAATAATTCCATCGGAGCTAATTTGCAGGAGATGTGCAGCCCAACGTATTTCGGCGTCAGATCCGACATCGACGCCCTCCTGACCATGCCTCATTTGTTTGCGGTGGAAGTACACGTTGCCGAGATGCAAAACACTACTGAGAATCTTGAAGATCGTGTCCTGCTCCTCGGACGAGAAGCCGAGCACTTGCATGGCCGAGAGCAGCGCCTTGAAGTCCTGGGCGTCGGATTTGCCGTCAATAACGCAGTTACCTCCCTGCAACGAACAATCGTGTCAACAGACGTGGCAAAAACGTGACTAGTTGGGCTAGCGAACGGAACCGACGTTACCTGATTCAAATAAAAATACTTGTCTGGCGTGAGAAGGCCGTATTTATCCCTGAGCTGCTGATCGAGACCGGCCAAAAGCTCGTAAAAAACGTGATAATTTCGCTCCTCCGAAGCTTGGGTTACGATTCGGCTTTTTTCCAGTAGATACTGCGTGACTCGTCCTCCGACTATGACGCCACTGTTTTAAATATATTCGCAAATGTCAGAAGTTTGTTTTCTTCGTTACGTGGATATTATTTAGAGAAATGTATAGAAACAATAATAAAAACATATACACTCAGAAACAAATGACATTAATTTTTACTGTTTTTAACTTTAATCTGGCGACATTAAAAGAAAAACAGAAATATTACTGTTGAAAACAGTAAAATTTACTGTTTAAACAGCAAAATTTACTGTTTAAAACAACAAAATTTA
>JABFPQ010000696.1:0-10465 GCA_022817265.1 Masnerella sp. ZL-2020
CGTTTTTTTTCAATTTTTTCAACTTAGTATCTCCATCATTAATTTGATAGTGAACATTGTAATTTTTAGTATACTATTTCTGAGAGTGTAGCAAAATTAAAAAAGAAAAGTATGTTTTAGGATTTGAGCATTTGATAACTATATATTTAAATTTAATTTTGTTGCAAAAAGATATCTTGGATATTTCTTCTTTGACAATGAAAAATCTTTAAGAACGAACGTTAGAATATTAAATTTCATACATAAAAAGTTCCTTAAATTTCTTAACAAATGTTTCAGTTTTGTTTATCATTTCGAAAATTTTAATTTGTTGATAGTTTTCAAGATTTCATTGAAAGAAACTATATTAAATTGAAAAATGTGTAATATTTGTTATAAAGGATTCTCAATTTTTCATATTTGGAAAAAAGGGTTTTGATTACTTAGTTTTGAAGAATTCTGGAGTTCATTCCCAGGATTATTATATTTTTGTTATTTTTTAGTTTTGTTAGTTAGATTTCTATATTAGTTTAGGATTAGAAAGCATCTTTGTTCAAAACTAACAAAACTAACATACTTATCAAAACTAACAATATAAATCAAATTGTCACAATTAACAAACTTGTTAGAACCATCAAACTTATCTAAACTAATAAGGTTTTCTACATTTTGCCAAACTAGACTTTGTTAAATCAATATTGAAATACTATGGATTAAATTTTTGAAATGCTTACAGTTAGTTAATCTTAGTAATGCTCTTAGGTTTATAACAGTTTGTAGTTTTATTAGTTTCATTCGTATTGTCAATTGTGTTGAGTTTGGTAGTTTATATAAAGTAACTCTGTAGGTATAATGTCTGTAATGTTTTTTTTAATCAATCCCAATTGTTAGTATGAAAAAGTTTATAGAATTAATCTTTTTTCCACCTTCGATTTATTTTCAATTTTAAAAATCTGCTATGAATCCATCTTCCTTCATCTATCATTAAATCCTCAGTGATTTTAGTTTCAGCGAAATGCAATGGTAACGTAGTAATTTTCCTGCAATTTTTCCACGAATTTTTTTTATTCTTAGTACTGTCTATCTATTACTATGAATCATCTTCAATAGGTGAATAAAAGTGTTTTTTTATTCAGGTTTGTAACTATGCCAAACTGTGTTTGTCTAGACAAATTTCATAATGTATAGAAATAATCATTTGTAATTTTGAAAAACTCATTTTTTATATAACATCTCCCAAATTTAAGTTACATTTTCAAATTAAACTTTGCATATATATTTTCAGCAACATTTGCAAAACCAAACGTATCATGTTTTCAGTTTAAAAGAACTTCAAGACTCAAATTTTTTCATTCAACTCAAAAACTGACTTTTTTTAGTGAATTTTAATGAATTGTACAGTTTTTTTTGTAATTTATTAGTCTAACTTTTTATATCCACGTATTTATAAATTTGTTTGTTCTCATAGAAAATATTCTAACAACATTTCTAAAATGCAAATGATGTTCCCTCTTATCATCTCCGATTATTAAATTCCTACAAAAGAACGTTCCAAACATCACGCACATATCCTGGAGCACAAAGCAAACCAGAAGAACAACCTGCAGCAAAATCACTACTCCCAAAGTAATTTTCCCTCAACTCAACACAGATAACAAGCATCGCTCCGATTCGTTAACTTATAACGATCTGAATTTCAAATATCCCCGTGGAATTCCGTCCTTTGTTTACAGTAATAGTGCACCATTAGGTTAAATCGCGTTACGCATTGTCTTGCATTGTATATCACATGCTCGCACATGTAATATAGGAGAAATGAATTTGATCAAGAGTGCATGTATCACGTGCTCGAACTGCACTTTAAAATTATTAAAAATTACATTAAATTACAAATTATTTAGTGTATTTTTACAGGTTTTATGTAAAATTACACAGAATTTGGTGTAATTTTACAGTTTTTATGTAAAATTATACAACATTTAGTGTGTTTTTACAGTTACTATGTGAAATTACACATCTGGTGTACTTTTACAGGTTTTCGGTAAAATTACACAACATTTGGTGTATTTTTACAGATTTTATGTAAAATTACACATTTGGTGTACTTTTACAGGTTGTATGTAAAATTACGCAGCATTTGGTGTAATTTTATAGGCTTTCTGTAAAATTACACAATTTTTGGTGTATTTTTACAGTTCCTATGTGAAATTACACATCTGGTGTACTTTTACAGGTTTTCTGTAAAATTACACAACATTTGGTGTATTTTTACAGATTCTATGTAAAATTACACATTTGGTGAACTTTTATAGGTTGTATGTAAAATTACACAACATTTGGTGTACTTTTAGAGGTTTTCTATAAAATTACACAACATTTGGGGCACTCTTTTAGTTTTCATGTAAAATCACACAACATTTGATGTGTTTTTACAGTTTTTATGTGAAATTACACAACATTTTTACAAACTTTTTTTAGAGTGTGAACAACACCTTTTTCAGAGTTGGAACTTGGGACAACCAAAGTTGGAGCATTCGAACTATGCCGAGTGGGTGATGGTCTAGTGCGCATTATTTTCACTTCTGTGACTAGATCCACACTCATTAAGTAAAGTCCGAAACATCGTCGAATTGATTGACTTCGTCCAGATTTTTTGAGAGGGACAGAGAAATCAAAGCAAAGAAGCACGTCCATAGACGAGTATGCATTTGGTGCACGTTGCATCCGATATCGTGACTAGATACACACTCGTCTACGGCAGCCTGTTTTGAAATCTCGAACACGCTATTGTTAACCACTCGTCGGAATTAGAGCTGCGACGAGGAATGATGTTGATAATAAAGTTGTTTGCGATGATGAGTGAGTGGTGAAATTGGATGCGAGGGAATATATGGAGGTTTTTTCATTTCTGCAGAAACGAGCGAGGAGTCCTGAACCGTCGACCAGTCATGAGCTGAAGAAGAGAAATGCTGAGGTGTCGCAGTCGCCTGGAGTTGCGACTAAAACGTAAGAAGTTGTTGAAACATTATTTATTGTTAAATAAAATTGAAAAATGTGAAAATATACCTTCATTACCTTGTAGTAAATATGACAATGTTTGTAAAATTTTTAACAATACAAATATTTTTTGTTTTAAACAAATAAGTTTGAAAATCTTTTTGTATTCAACAATTTTACTTTGTAGGATAAGTGTTCCAGTGAATGAACATAACATTTGAGAGACAATGATAGACAATGTTGTTCAAATGAACGTTCATTCACTGGTGCTGATTCTTAAGTGTTCATTCATTGGTGCATTCATCCTAATTATTTTTCAATAGTTAATTAACATTAGGTCCTTACATTTTTTAATTTCTTTCTTTTGAAATTTAAAAGGGACATACATATATCTTTAAAATACACACATTGATTTTGGGATTTCATTTTATCACTTGCATTTTTGGTTCCATTTTTTAATATTGCAAATTGAAAAAGTTTCTTGATAGATTTAACATTGTCTGATAGTTATAAATATTACTTCACCATATTATCTACCAATAGACAAAACAAACGTTCATTCATAAATTTATTGAATTTGTTTTATATATTGTAAATACGAAAATATATATACTATGTTTTAATTGTTATTTATATTTAAAGTCTGTTTAAATATTGCCTTCAATGTTTTTAACAACTTCTAACTTGTTATTCAAACTTAATTATTATAAAAATAAACTATTGACTGTAATTTATATGATTGTAAAATATGATTTAATATCTTGCTATAAACAAAAAATATAACAAAATATTATTAGATATCATATGCTGTCAAATAATAAAAACCAAAAAATGAACCATTTTCCAAAAAAATCAGTTTCCAAAAAACAAAAAAAATCATTAATTTTTAATTTGAAATTTCGATAATCAGATTTTCATTATTATTATTTATGAGATGACTTTTATTTCATAAATTATGTTTCTCATATATAACTGATGATTATTTATTATAAATGTTCATTTTAATATATTTATTAAACTATTATAGCATGTTCAGGGCCCAGAGTAGATTGAATCTACCGAGTAAGTCTGACAATCTCGTGTTCAGTTGAGTTACTCGATTATCGAGTAAATTGCGGTTTTCTACTGTTTTCAATAGAATTATAACCAACAAATACATTATTTACTAACTTATTTGACATTTTCCTTCCAAAAAACAAAAGAAAACCGTAATTTACTCGAAAATCGAGTAACTCGACAGAACATGGGATTGTCAGACTTACTCGGTAGATTCAATCTACTCTAGGCACTGAACATGCTATTAAATTCAAAATACAAATTCAAAATTCGGAATTCAAATTTAACTTCAGATTCAAATTTAAAATTTAGATTCAAAATTCAAATTCATTTCAAAAATAAATTTATTTCAAGAATTCATATTCAAATTAAGTTCAATTGCAAAATTCAAATTTGAAATACAAATTAAAATTTCAAATACAAAATTCAAATTCAAATTCAAAATTCAAAATTTAAATTCAAAATTAAAATTCGAAATTAAATTCAAAATTATAATTCAAAATTAAAATTCAAAATTAAAATTCAAAATCCAAATTCAAAACTAAAATTCAAAATTCAAATTCAAAATTCAAATACAAAATCCAAATTAAAATTCAAAATTCAAATTCAAAACTCAAATTCAAAATTCAAATTTAAAAATTTCAAATGAAAATTCAAATTCAAAATTCAAAAATCCAAAATCAAAATTCAAATTTAAATCTCGAATTGAAAATTGAAAATCAAAATTCAAATTCGGAATTCAAATTCAAAATTGAAATTTAAAATTTAGATTCAAAATTCAAATTCATTTCAAAAATAAATTTATGTCAAAATTCAAATTCAGAATTCAAATTCAAATTGAAAGTTCAATTGCAAAATTCAAATTTGAAATACAAATTCAAATTTCAAATACAAAATTCAAATTCAAATTCAAAATTCAAAATTTAAATTCAAAATTAAAATTACAAATTAAATTCAAAATTAAAATTAAAAATTAAAATTAAAAATTAAAAATCAAAATCCAAATCCAAAACTAAAATTCAAAATTCAAATTCAAATTCAAAATTCAAATGCAAAATCCAAATTCAAAATTCAAATTCAAAATTCAAATTCAAAACTCAAATTCAAAATTCACATTTAAAATTTTCAAATGAAAATTCAAATTCAAAATTCAAAAATCCAAAATCAAAATTCAAATTTAAATCTCGAATTGAAAATTGAAATTCGAAATTCAAATTCAAAATTTAATTTAATTTCAAAATTCAAATTGAAAATTGAAATTCGAAATTGAAATTCAATTTCATTTCAACATTCAAATTAAAAACTAAAATTCGAAATTCAAATTCAAAATTAAAATTTGAAGTTCAAATTCAAATTCCATATTCGTATATAAAATTCATGTTAAATCTTAAAATTCAAATTTAAAATTCAAATTCGAATTCAAAATCAAATTAAAAGTCAAAGTTCAATTAATTGAATTTGAATTTTGAATTTGAATTTGAATTTGAATTTGAATTTGAATATTGAATTAGAATTTAAAATTTGAATTTTATTTGTGAATTTGTGTGTGAATTATGGCGTATTCTATGTAGCTTGAAACCGAACCGCAGTTCAGTTTTAATGAAAACTCGTGTTAAGCGAAGTAACCTAACCGGAGTCCAGTTTGGAAACGGTGTTCCGTTGGAAAACAGAAAATTGCAGAAACTGGTCAAAACTGGTCGAAACTAGATTAATTATCAGTGATTACAATTAGTGTAATTGTTTATCAATTGTAATTATCAGTGATTACAATTAGTGTAATTGTAATCACTGATAATTAATCTAGTTTCGACCAGTTTTGACCAGTTTCTGCAATTTTCCGTTTTCCAACGGAACACGGTTTCCAAACTGGACTCCGGTTAGGTTACTTCGCGTAACACGAGTTTTCATGAAAACTGAACTGCGGTTCGGTTTCAAGCTACATAGAATACGCCATTAAATTGTGCATCGGAGTATTTTATCTGGATTTTCAAAAATTATATTTTCATCTCAGTTTTGAAAAAATGTAATTTTTACTTAAATGTTGAAATTATAAATTCATATTCACATTTAGAAACAATGTTTTTCATTTTAATTTTAGTGCGACAAATTCTTCGTCTGATTTTGAATCTAATTTTTTTTCTAATATTTTAAATTATTCTAAAATATTGTAAAATGTGATTTTCATCTTAATTTTACAATAAAAAGTTCTTCACATATATTTTCAAGTATTTTCATTGAGTTTTCAAGATTACAAATTTTTCAAGTGTTTTAATAATTTAGTGTATATTCTAAATGGAATTCGGTTATTTAAGTTTAAACGAATTTTTTATCTAAATTTTGAAGTAAAATAATCTGCATTCAAATTTTTAGTCCAAAAGTTTTATTCTCATTTGTGCTTTGAAGTATTTTATCTGGATGTTTAAAAAATATATATATTTTTATCTGAATTTTGAATAAACATAATTTTTACTTGAATATTGAAACTAGAAATTCATATTTAAATTTAGAAACCAAATTTTTTCATTTTATTTTTGGAATCCAAAATTCTTCGTTTGATTTTGAATCTATAGTTTTGTTCTAAAATTTTGGACGATATAGTTTTTTTCTAGATTATAAAATGTGAATCTCATCTAAATTCTACAATGAAAAAATGTTCATTTACACTTTCAAATATACCTATTCACATTAAATCCGAAATCGTAATAAAATTCATGTATCTTGAATAATTCAGATAAAATTCAATTATTTTACAGTTGCCGATTTTTCAAAAGTAATTATAAAAAGTAAACATAAGCCTCACAACCACTCGTACAACTTTAATGGCTCAATTGCTCCGTAATAAATCGTCCAGCGATATTTTAAATAGATGCCGATAATTAACGAGCGGCCTATCTCGATCAATTTTACGAATGTCCAACGTCAATTATGAGTTATCATCGACTAGGTGACGCGCTCGTCCGAGTACCGTAAATGCCCGAGGTTCGGGCGCTCCATTGATAAATCGTCTTCCGCGATAACTGCACTTCATCCCACCATGATTAGGACTCATTCGCGTTATCTGGCGCGTCGCGACCCGACTTCTCCATCGCCGGTTCTTCCGCTTCGGCGACGCGGTTTAATTCAAAATTCCCGCGCGGAGCGTTAAACGTTAAGTAATGAACAGGAAGAGCGCGCGTAATTGCGACTGCGCTTTACTTTGTTCGGTTTTGCAAATTTCCTTACTCTTGCCATTTTCCATCATGCGATGCGATCTTATCGCCAGTTATTCAACTGCTCTGGTTGTTAGCATCGCGAAGTGTGCTGCTTAACGAAAGTCCGTGGTTAAGAGTCGTTTTTGCACGTTATGGAACAGTGTTGGGTTTAATCGGTTAAGAAGGGAACCATTTCGTATATATTTACACGTATTTAAAATTTTGAAAAAATATAGTTCTAGCTGTTCTGATATTATAAGATAATTGGAATTTCAAAATTTTTTCGAAAAAGTTCATTGATTCTTACGAATATTGTGACATTTGAAATTGTTAGTGAAATATAAGATATATCATTTTATTTATGAATATCAGAACATTTCAAATTATTTATGAATGAGAAATAAGATGTTTCGAACGATTAGTGAAAACTTACATCTTAAAATATCAGGAAAAATGCAATATTTTAATATTTTGGTGAGAACGAAACAGTTCATAAATAGTATGATTTTTATATTTTACTGAAATCCACGTGAAAAATAATGATTTTCACTGAAAAATCGATACAAAATCGTCAAAAATAGTAAACATTTGGAACAAAATTTGTTGACGAAATTTTTAGTGTTTTCCCAGTTTTAGGCTGTTTCAAGTCATTTGTAACAAATATCTCGAAATACAATTTTTGGACCCAAAAAAGTGTCAAGTGGTAACCCTTCGGATTTTTTCAAAAAATCGAACAAAATTTTGTCTGAAATTTGGATTTTTTGTTAATTTTTTTTGGGCTTATTATCTTATATTTACACGGAAAATTTTTTTATTTTCGTCATGAAAATTCAAGTCGGTTGAAAAACCTTACCAGAATCAACCAAACATATGAAAATGTTTAAAAAAATTTGTTTGTCAAAATTCCGACTTTTTTTGTATTTTTTACGTTTTATACTGTTTTAAGTCATTTGCAACCAATATCTCAAAAAAATTTTTTGACCCAAGAAATGAAAAAAATTTCAACGTAAAATTTACCGACTTTTGTTGGTATTGTTTTAAATAAATGAAGAAGAAATATGTCGTCCGGTTGAATGCAAATCGAATATATATCACGTGTGTTCGTGCCATTAAACCTCGACTGCTCTTTAAAAAGTAGTCAAGAAATAACATCAAAAGGGGATCCGCCCAATAGTCCTCCGAAAAATCGACCTCTCCTATTTCTTTCATCATTCTTTTATCCCCGCTTTCATTTAAATCCGCGCTTTTTTAACCCCAATTTGCCTTTGACCTTTGTGCCAGTCTACCAAAATCGATAAGGTTTTTAAAATTGCGAAGATTTGAAAAAGTATTCGCTAAATATAATAAATCTGAATTCAAATAGTAAAAAATGTAATTGTCTAAAGTCACGGAAATCACTATTTTTGTCCTTTTTGTCTTTTGTTTATAATAAAAAGTGACATTTTTTTTTACTTATGTGATTTTTTTGTTTATACGAATATGAAATAAAAATCGAATTTGAAAAATTTCAGATATTTTTGTTTAAACATTGGAAATATTGATTCTCCGTGAATTTAGATTTTTGTAATAGGTTAAATAATTTATTGATTTTGAGAGAATTTCAGTAAGTTGATTAATGTTTGGATCAATTTTCAACTAACAGATCATCTAAGGTGATAATTTTGAGTATTTCAGATAGCAGTTTTTTATCTTGTCTAGCGGCGCGCCAAAGGGGCGTTGAACGCGTGCATCGCACGCGAACGAGTTCTGCGTGGATCGAAATTAAAATTATACAACTGAAAAAAAGCAATGAAACATCTAATGAATGAAGAGACTTTTTTGTCAGACAGTCAATTAGAATCTCATATTTATGATCTATTTACATAAAAATTCCTTTGCTTTTTTCATGTTACATTTTTTACACGTAGTTTCTGGTTACACCGATTATTTTTTTTCAAACCAACAACATTTTTCTATGTTTTTCTAATTGTTTAAGAAATATAAATTTGGTTTTCTAATAAATTCACTGCAAACATTGATTTAATTTATATTTAACAAAATTTTGCAATTAAATATTCATAATATTGGCATAAGTACAAAATTTGCATACATTTTGTTTCATAGTAAATTATACTACTAAAATAACATTAAACATCAGTATAGGCATTTGGATTTAGAAATCGACCATGGAAAAAGCCAAGCATCCCGAATAAAATACAAAACATGAGGGGAACAAAAACTTTTGCACAAGGGCGACCACTTGACTTTTGTTCCTCGCACTCTCAAGTTACTACAGTGTGGATTACAGTTTCCAAACATTTTTTCGCGGTAAACAGTTATCAAATACGTAATTAAAAGGGCACAAAAAACAAATCAAAATAATTTCCAACCTCCTTTCAAAACAATAATTATTATATAACACTCTATACAAAAATATCAGAAATTCTTTCTTTTCTCATTTCGTACAGAAAATGCATGCAATTCGAAAAAATCTTGCTGAGAAAACAAAGTGTCTGAATTAAAAAATTTCATTTGCAAAAAAATAACATTTTTAATCATCTGCGATGAATTTTAGATCAATAGACTTATGTTTTGGATTTGGAAGTATGAATTTCAGATAGACTGAATTTTAGAATATGGAAGTCTGAATTTCAGATCCAAAGACAGATTTTTAAGACAATAGACTGAATTTCAGAATATAGAAGTCTGAATTTCAGATCAATAGACTAAATTTTAGAATATGGAAGTCTGAATTTCAGATCCAAAGACTGATTTTCAAGTTAATAAACTGGATTTCAGAATATAGAAGTCTGAATTTCAGATCAATAGACTGAATTTTAGAATATGGAAGTCTGAATTTCAAATCCAAAGACTGATTTTCAAGTCAATAAACTGAATTTCATAATATAGAAGTCTGAATTTCAGCTGCAAAGTCTGAATTTCAGATCCAACGACTGATTTTCAAGTCAATAGACTGAATTTCAGAATATAGAAGTCTGAATTCCAGCTCCAAAGTCTGAATTTCAGATCAATAGACTGAATTTCAGATTACCAAAATCTGAAATTCCAATTTAGTGACATCACATTTTTTTGGAGTGAATACAAAACGAACCTAACTTATTTCAATATCAGACGCTGAACCATCTTGAATAAGTTACCGGAATCTTAAAATAAGACGACGAAATAATTGCACCGCCAATTTGCGGAATATTCAAATGGAAAAAAGTCGCCGTCACAAAGGAAATAATGATATTAATGTAGAT
>JABFPQ010000697.1:0-10469 GCA_022817265.1 Masnerella sp. ZL-2020
TGAGTGACAAGGTGGTAGTAGCGACGAATGCTAGTCAAGTGCAGGTTTAATTTAAAATTTCGTTATTATGTTTAAATTTATATTTATATTGATTCATATTAACATAAAACAAATAACTGTACTGTATAAATGCATTAATATCAATTAATTAAGATAATGAACACTTTTTCAAGTAGATAACGTATTATCTACTTTGATTTTTGTTCTGAGAAAAACATTGTCTCTTTTTGATTGACAAATATTCAAACAATCAAATATGATTGAATATTTAGATGCTATTCTTCTATTCTAAAGAACATCTACCTATGTATCTATATTGAAAAAATAACTGATATTGCATTAAAGCCTTTTGGAACACAAGCAACAATTTGTATTAATGTATGTTTTATTATCAAAATTAATGATGGATAATCGATTTTTTTGCAGTCCGTCGATGAACATATTAAATTATCGTTTTCTCATATAATGAAACACTGGAAACGAAATCCGACCGCTCAACAAGCAGCAGTAGTGAATAAATTGCCAGGTTCTCGGAACGTTTTGTTAAGATTCTATCCACCACAATCAGCATTAGGTAAATAAAGAAACAGAATGTTCCATAGTACTTATAAATAAGTGACTTAAAACTCTGAACCATGTGAATGTCCGAATTTGTAACATCTTAAGCAGCTATTTGTATCAAAATTAACAGTATAGATTTTAACATACATATTCCATTACTTCATTTCATCTATGTACATTTGATTTAACTTAAAATGTACTCTAGTAAATGTATTCATGCTCATAAATTTACAATTATATAAATTTTTTGTAATTTATAATGAAAAAAGTTACAAATTGGTACAAGTCTATAATATAATTATTAAATTTACAGTATTAAATTTTCGTTTGTTCCTAATATAATTTATAAACAGATTTTAAGGTGAAACAACACAGAGTTCGTCTATCTCTCTTGCACATTTTAGGAACAATTTTTGTTATAAAACTCACAGTGGATCACTAGACATTCGATGGGTGAATAAAATGAGCCATGAAAGAAGTTTGTCTATAGTGCGGTTTTTGAGATCAATTGGAAATAGATTTTTTATTAACACAAATTTTTTTGTTCCAATTGATCTCAAAAACCCCACTATGAAAAACTTTTTTCTTGTCTTATTATATTCGCCCATCGAATGTTTAGAGATCCACTATGGCGTTTTTCTAAAATTGTTTATTTAAAATTAATGTAAAAAAATCAACAACAATTGATTGAAGTATTCAATTTGTTTATCACGTTTATCTTTTTTTTTGTAGATGCTAACTCGAAAAAGAAAAAAGTATATGAACAACAGGAAAACGAAGATAATCCATTAAGATGCCCTGTGAAATTATATGAATTTTATTTGTCTAAATGGTATGTATGTTTAATTAGTGAAGTTCTGAATTATGTTACAATCATGTAACAGCCGTTCTCTTTCTTGGTGAAATGGATGTTATTATACACGTTTTTGCGAACGCCAACTACTGTATCGAATCAAAAAATAGTCATGAAATTTACTTCACATCAATGAAATTTATTTGTCTTGAAAAGAGACATCCAGTTACATTATAATCAGTCTCTCACAGAATCTCACTCCTTTCCCCACAAGGTGAAAGGAGTGAGATTTTATTGGTTCGGGTTGAAATTGTTTTCTTAATACATGCACGGTAATTATCATTTACCATGCCTACTTAGTGAGCGATAAACGGCTACTTACCACCCTAGGGTTGCAAAATTGTACGCTATTTTCCAAACTTAAATATAAGCTTAAATGCCTTAACTACAATTATTTTTTCAGTCCTGAAAGTGTAAAAACTCGGAACGACATTTTTTACTTATTGCCTGAGAGAAGCTGTGTACCCGATAGTCCGGTTTGGTACTCAACGTCTCCACTCGCCAAGGATCAACTCGTTAAAATGCTATTCCGCATCAAAATGGTTAAAGAAATTAATGTCGCCCTATTGAACAGTTAATTCTTATCAAATATGGGGTTTCCTTTTGAAGATACATTGTCTCTTATGTTAAGAAACAAACGTTACTTTGTATAAAATGTATTGTATGTAATTTCTTTTAAAGAAATTGTGCAAATGCTTCTTTGTTTTTACAATCTTGTATCATTTTTATTTTTACTTAAATCTGACCTAGTTTTAGGTTTATCTTTGTAACTTAAGAGATTCGTCCACAGAGAGCGAGCAAGAAACCAAAAACTAAGTTAGGTTTTAGTAAAAATGAACAAACCAATAGTCTTAAGTTTAGTTTTTATTGACAAATCAAACAATTGTATTTCGAAAAAGTTGATTTTGTGAGCCATGTTGAAAATTATTGTCCACCATTGTAAATACATATTCATAAATAAATGTGTGTGTACATGGAAATCATGATGATGGCCATTCACATAAGAACAAATATTACTTTTCTCATTTTATGTACGACTTTATTCTCTCTTAAAATAATTTATAGTACAACAAAAGGTTTTCAATTGCGATTAATATAATCTATTTTAATTTCTTCTTTGATCGCTTCACCAAAACGTTACGGATCTTTTTACGACGGTCTTTTTCAAGATTGTCTAAATCATTGTGCACATCACGGAATATGTCCAATCGATCTTCATCTGGTATTGTTTCACTGAAATTTGAACATAAATTATATCAATATACATTGCGTATATCTGAAAACAATATAATCTCTAAAAAATTTATATTTACCGATAATGTTTCATTAAGTCATATTTTTCCCAAGGTTTGGCAGCTCTTTGAATTTTGAATTGAGCCCTATATCCAATATCAAGATTTGCGACACCCTTTAGTTCATGCTGATGCCATTTCATTTGATATGGTCTTGGGTTCATTGGTACAAGTGTATCATTTACAGGTACTTTACTACCCTCGGGCAAATATTCTGGTTTCATGTCTTGTGGAAACGTGCTATATTCAAGAGGAGCATCCCGCAAATACCACAGTCTTTCATCTAACCGTTTTTCCAATCTAAACATTAAATATTAAATAATCAATTGATAAACAAATTATAATAATTATTATTAATTTCTAATAATGAGTTAAATTTAAATTAATAGACAATGCATTCCTTTATATTTCTGCATTCTGAAAACCATATACGGAGTTCTTAAGATTTCAATGGTATATTTGAACGAATGTTATAATAATATATAAAAAAATGAGTAAAATCAATGAGTTTTAATGGTTAGATTTATGTTTTGATAAAGATGAAAAATATACCTTATGCATTCAATCATTTGTATTGTAGGATCATACATATCAAAGTTAATTTCAATTCCTTGCAGATCAATGACATTTCGCAAAATAAAATTACATCTCAATCCTGCACCATGTTTATCAATGCAAATGCCAAGGAATCGGTTTGTTTTGCCAGGAGCGTGAATGTCAGATATGGTCACAGCAACTATTGAACCAACATAAAATTCTGGAATATCTAATACTTTTCTTCTTGCCAGCATATCTCTCCTCTCTAATTTTTCCCGTAAAATATGCCTATGTTTGACATCAGGATCTGGCAAAAATTCATAATAAACCTTGGCATAATGACTTAGAGTTTTTATGGTTTCTGTGTCCTCTTTTTTGAGTCTCCCTTTTACTTGGTCCGGAAGAGATTTGGTTATTGACGTTTTTGTTGTTCCTGATTTAGATGCAAGGCCAGGTTGTGCCTGTACAGATGCCGCTGAAGTCTTTTCTGACACTGTTGTAGAATATTTACAACAATCCAAATTCGCTAGAATAATTATAATTTATTAATATCATTTTTATAATATGCTTGTAAAAGACATAGCGGTGTACGTATATGCTATAATGTTTTTTAATATAATAATGAAAATTGTGATATAGGTAGGATACAAAAAGTCAAACTAAATGTTAGATTTCATCATGAGAAATGCAACAAATTTTGACAATATTATTGTATTTAGAACATTATGTCTAATATTGGTTAGACCAATTCTTTAAAATTCATCATCAGTATGATCTTTACTATGAGCTTTTATAACAAATCTATCGCAAAAATCTAATGCAAGAAAAATTTCTTAACTTTTAGTTTTTAAACTTTAATTCCCCTTGTGTAGATTATCTCATAACTACATAGATTTTTTTTCAGGTCGAAAATCTCAGATGAACCCAAATGGAATAAAAATTACAAATAAACTATTTAATTTTCACGCTTTTCAATTATAATTTGAGGTTAAGCTGATAGGACAAAGAATAACCGCTCTATTTGTCGAATACAAATCCCAAAACTGATGAATTTAACCAACCATCAATTTAAGGAAAATATAATTAAAACTTACAACTCCGAAAGTATTTAAGAAAACCGCAGTAATTTCTCATTTCTGCAGTATATAATCTATAAACATTGGCCATGTTTAATTTAAAACCCTACGTTCAATGACAAACTAAACTCCCAGGTCAGTGTAGCCATATTAAGGGATTTATTCAGTAATGTTCAAAATGATTCAAAGCCCGATACGACAGTATTTTTTTCTCTCTCATTTATGAGAGAAAAAGGGAAACGTCAATACCTTTACAGCTGTAACTTTTGCATTTAGAACCTTACTGATAAAGGGGTGTCAGCACCAAGCAGTCACTGCACAGTATAACACAGTATGTTCACTCCGGGCGAATCCTATGGTAAACTTTTTTTTGATCACGTGGTCGTCAGAAAGTGTAGCCAATCAGAGAGTGTTGTTAGATCAAGGGAAAATGGGAATTTCACTTATTCATAGAAGCGTTGAAATGAGCGTCGGCAAACTTCGGCCAATTCGTTAAAGCTCGAGAGACTTAGGAAATAAAGGTTTCAATTATACCTATATTTTTTACGCATATTTTGATTCTTTGCTTGCTTAAATATAATAACATTATTCCACGATCTTTGATATACAATTACATTTACGCATAAGTAATGACGAAAGAATTATAAATATCACACATTTTATATTTCAATTATTATTTAACATATAAACAAATAAGCAATATCACATTGATATATCGTTCAACAATAAATACAAAATTGTCATATAAAAGTTAATGTGTAATTGGTGATTTAATAATTAATTAATAAGGGTGTATTTATCTTTCAAAATTTGCACATATATTATATGAAATAATAGTAAAAAATAATTATTATTAAATTTATTGATTAATTATTATTTTTTGGCATATAGAGTCTAAAAGAAAAATTGTAAATAACGAAATATATAATAGAAAAACATTTTTTAAAAATTATTATGAAAAAAAATATACGTCCCTAAGAAATATTTTATAATAATAATAATTAGTTGTTCGTACAGAATATATGCGGCAATGGTTCTATTTTCCTACAAAACGAATTTTATTGCCATGTCGTAAATAAAGTAAACAGGCATGGCACCTTTTCCGCCTTGGCGTTGAGCAGGTAAACCGGAGAGAAGCTCGGCGAGAATTTCGGCCGAAGCGAAAAATCGTCTGAAGCAATCTTTCTCGAGAAAGAAAATCTTTCGCCCAAAAGAATGTACCCTTGATAATAACTTCTTCGTTACCAAACTGAAAGAATTGCCGAGTGGCTGAGGTGCGGCAGTCGTTCAGTGACCTCCGTCCGAACAGCAACGGTAACGTTCGCCACTCGGCCTTTGCGGAGATGCAGATATGGATAAAAGTGATTTTCGCGCACCTCTTCAGGAGATAGACGGAAACGTTCCCCGATTCAAAAGAAGTCTTGAAAACACCGACGACATGGAATCTGCTAAACAACGAAAAGCCTCGCTGTCCAGAGCAGATAAAGCCAAAATTGCAAACATGATTAACCCCGAATTAACACCCAAACCAATTCTAAAAAATACACAAAAAACAATCCAGACAAACACAACAATAGACGAAAATTTGATTAACCAACTGATTAATCAAATTCAACAACAACAACAAACTATCGACCAGCTAACGAAAAAACTTAACGAACAAGAAAATTGGACACCTGTGAATAAAAAAACAAGACCTCCCGCAACAACCCGGCCTTCGACCAGCTACGAATCGAAGAACAAATTTGATCCAATCACACCCCAACACCCGGATAACTCCCTCGAACAAGAAATGGACAACGAAATTACGGACAACACACACACGCCGCCGAAAAACTACACCACAACAGGACACCAAGGCAAAGATCCGAGGCACAACTCTCAACCGATAAAGAGCGACAAACTCCGCCCGCCACCAATCACACTTTATACCGAACAACCAAAACTTCTGATTAAAACATTGCTACAAAAAACCACAGGTGACAAATTTACACTGAAAAAAGTGAACAATTTTAACAAATATCATATATTTACATACGCGACACAAGACTTTAACACTGTACGAGAAATATTAACTTCCGAAAAAATCGAATTTTTTTCATACACACCGAAAAACGAAAAAATACACTCATTATTGTTAAAAGGCATTGACGGTTCTTTTGAAGTAGACGATATTGAACATGAAATAAAAAATTTTCATCCAAACTCGGTAAAAGTCCTTAAAATTAAAAAAATTAACACTAAAGAGTTTTTTAAAGCTGAAAGAGGCGGCCCTGCATTTTTAATACAACTTTCAAATGATAGCTCGCTACGCGATATCATGCGGGAAAACAAAATCGCAAACCAAATAGTTAGATGGGAAAAAATAACAAAAAGGGAAGGTACACAATGTTTTAAGTGCCAAAGAATAGGCCATATAGCAAAACAATGTAATATGGCATTCCGCTGTGTAAAATGCCCCGAAAAACACGAGCCAGGTAGCTGCGCTCTGCAAACAGACCAAAAACTAGACAATAACAAAATTTATTGTACTCACTGCCAAAATTACGGTCACCCGGCTAATTACAGAGGCTGTCCACAGCTGCTGGATTTGAGAAATAAAATAAAAGAAAAAATTTCACAAAATAAAAACTATAGACAAAACAAAACCATAAATGCATTCAAACAAGTTAGTCCGGAATTCTCATTTGCCAAAGCCGCGCGCAATAATCCAGATAACACTCAAACTAACAATACACTAATCCCACCGACAGACAATAATACAGACCCATTACTTCAAGCAATTTACAAAGAACTTAAATCAATCAAAGAAAATTTATCAAAAATGCACGCACAAATATCACGTAACACTCAAAGAATACACAACTTTCACGAATTAATGAATACAAACTATGATGAATAATAATACCCCGATCCATAACAATAACAACACGACCTCAATAAAGAACCTTAAAATCATTGCCCTCAATGTAAATTCAATTATATCTCACGAGAAAAGAATAAGTCTCTCAACTTTACTGAAAAAACATAACCCAGAAATTTTACTTATCAGCGAAACGAAACTTGCTCGTACACACAAACTATCATTTGAAAATTATAACATAATACGATCCGACAGACCAAACTCAATTCAAGGGGGAGGTACCGCAATTCTTATAAAAAAATACATAAAACACAAAACCATAAAACTTAAAAACACAAATAACTTTAAAATTCTTGAAACAACAATAATTCAATTAAACATTAACAACAAAAAGATATTCATAATCAGCGCCTACGCCGCGGGTAATAACAGAACAAATTTCACAAAAGATTTAGATTTAATTTTCAACGAACTAAAACTCGCCAACAACAATAACCTATATATATTAGCAGGCGATCTTAACGCAAAAAGTAAAGAATGGTCAAATGCGGAAAATAACCCGCGCGGCACTTACCTCGAAAAATGGCTAAACAACAACAAAATTCCTTTGCGGATCAACCTGTTCAGCTCGCTTACGCCATCCTACCCGGCAGGAAACTCATTTATTGACATATGTCTGGCCGATAACAGATTATCCATGACTAATGCTCGGCACCAAAACAAAGTGCCAACTATTCCCTTTGACAGCGACCATAAAGGTCTAATGATGCACTTCAATTTAAATAATACCAGAGACATAACTATAGAATTAAATTCAAATGAACAACCATTAAATTTTAACAAAACAAATTGGAAAAAATTCTACCAACATTTAAATACTAACACAATAAATATCCCTTCAGACAGAAATCTAAACAACCATGAAATAGACAATTACTTAATCCGATTAGAAAACAACATAAAAGCGAGTATCGAAAAAGCGGTCCCAAAGTACAATCAACAAGACTCATCATTAAAATACATTACAACTAATATTCGCAAACTTAACAAAATAAAAAGCTGGCTATTAACGAAATTACATAAACTTCAAGAAATAAACAATCCTCATTCCATTCCCGAAATAAACCTAATAAAATCAATGATAAAACTTAACAAAAAGAAAATTAAAAAAGAACTTGCGGAATCCGTTAACAAATTCTGGAAAAACAAAATTCAGAAAATAAATCCCCACGACCACAAAAATATGTTCCCCGAAATAAACAGAATTTTCAGAAAAAAAGAACCGATCTCAATCGATACGCTAAAAATTCCCCAAAATGACACCTCTTTAATAAACAACGCAAATATACCAATAAATTCGCTTAAAAAAGATAACAATCACTTCATAATCGATAACGAATTAGACAAATGCAAAATACTAGGAAGTCAATTCGAATCAATCAGTAACAAAGAGTTCATAAACAGTGAAAAACAAAGACTCTACAAAATAATCGAAACTAAAATTTCACAATTAAAAAATGAAATTAATGAAGATCTGATAAATCAAACTTCTTTAACTACCTTCTCACCAGAAAACAACGCGTGCTCACCAAACTATAATCCTGACTCGAATTACTTTACCAACACAGTAAAATTGAGAATAATCCTTTCAAAATTAAACAACAAAAAATCAGCCGGTCACGATAAAATTCCAAATTTTATTATTAAAAAACTACCCTTTCAATACATAAAACAATTAACCATACTGTACAACAATATGTTAAATAACTGCTATTTTCCAGATAAGTGGAAAATAGCGAAATTAATCACGATTAAAAAAAAGGACAAAGATACATCCTGTCCCGCCAACTACAGACCGATCAGTCTACTCCCGAACTTCAGTAAAATCTTTGAAATCTTAATTAATAAAGCCTTAAACCGTTTCTGCAGTGCAAATGACACTATCCCCCACCACCAATTCGGCTTCAAAGCAAACCACTCAACGATCCATGCAACAAATCTATTTTCTTCACATGTAAACCGCGCGCTTTTAAAAAATGAATTCACAGGGGCCTGCCTTATCGACCTTGAAAAAGCATTCGACACAGTCTGGCTTGACGGACTGTTTTACAAATTACTAAACAAAAAATTCCCGAAACACCTTATAAAACTTCTTTGGGCCGCTCTACGCGATAAAAAATTCTTCCTCGGAAATGACATGAATGACCCTAATAATAAAATTTTCACCCTTAAAAATGGTCTACAACAAGGAACCGTCAATGCACCAATTTTATTCAACATTTGTACCGCCGACCTGCTGAAAATGTTTGAATTAAATACAAACAACAAAAAAGCGATCTCATATGCCGACGATCTAATAATATATATATCACATAAAAATGTAAGTGTAATACAAGATGAATTACAATCATTATACAATAAAGTCATCGATTTTTATAATACATGGAAACTGAAAGAAAATGCGAAAAAATGCGAAACAATCCTCTTTCGTCCAAAAATGTCGAAGGCTTTTGTCGGAAGTAAAAACATCTGGAAAAACTTCGGGATCAAAGATCCCAAAACAAACGATCCCATCCCACACAAACAAATCGTAAAATACTTAGGCCTTTTCTATGACGAAAAGATGCGATTTGATATTCACATAAGAGAACAATTGAAAAAAGCGAAAAACGCATTTTTCTCTGCAAACAGGCTTTTTCATTCACAAATGCTAAACAAAAAAGTAAAATTAATATGCTATATGCTATTAATCAGACCTATTATCACGTACGGTTGCCAAACCTGGTTCAACTTAAGCCCCTCGTTAATGGAAAAGATACGTGCCTTTGAAAGAGCATGCCTCAGAGCCTGTTTATCTAAATACAGATCAATAGAATCAAACTTCACAAAATTTTACAGTAACCAAGTCCTTTATAATGATGCGAATATTCCCCGAATCGACAACTTCATCATTAAGCTCACCCGAGACCACATCCTAAGTAGCCAAAACATAAACAATCCACTCATTTCTAACTTTTATCTCACCGATCCCGAAGTTATCGATAATCACTTACTAAACGGTTTCGTGCCGCCAGAAGCCTTTCCTTTGCTCGACGAAAGAGGATACATACAAAACAATGCAAACGTTCCCTGTATTTACCACAGATATCGACACGCATTCAGAAAAGATTTTAAATACTATGTAAATCCACACGACCCGAACTGCAATACGGAATTTCGTTACACCACTGCACTCCCCCCATGCGACATAAAATTTAACTATAAAAACACTGAAAAATACTGGTGGC
>JABFPQ010000698.1:0-10471 GCA_022817265.1 Masnerella sp. ZL-2020
ATTTGTTTAACACAATACATGTTGAATGGCAAATAAAAAATAACACCTTAGCAAGAAACGTATAAAAACTTTACTATTTTCTGTAGATTATATATCTCTTAATATATTAGGAGAAAATTTTATTTACATTATTGCTTTGTAATAGACTAATTGGTTCTCAGAGAGATAGTAAAAAAGATTCTCGTTCGATTTTTATTCGATTTTCTGTATCTTATATCGCTTGCAATTAAAAGCAATGCTGGGAACAAATTGTCTTACGAAATTTTAGTACGAAAACTCTCATATATCCGTATATACATTCGAATCGGGAAGAAGTTATATTCTAACCGCTACTTGAGCATTAATGGCTGGTTTTGTTTCAGTGTTATATTTTGCGGAAGCTGAAGCGAACCGTTATTCTTTTCGATTTATAATATTTCTATAATTGCTACTGGAGTTTTTACGTAAAATGCTGAACGGCATTGCCATTCTTTTCTGCTATTACGATCTTTCATTTCTCATTGTTCAGTTTATAATTTAGTTCGAAGAATTAATGCCAGCGTCAGATACAGTTTCGTTACGTGAGTCGGTTACGCACAATTCGAATATATATAATGAAGTATTAAACTTTTGGATTAAGACATTTATGTTAGTTTTACGATTGTGGGGATTGATGTTAGTGACAATTAAAATATATTACCAAGATACCAATATTGATTACTATAGTAAATCATATAGTATCAAGCAGGAAGACAATCATTGCATATGTGATAATATTTAGTTGACATGAATGGAGAAAGTATTATGTAGTGCTATATACAAAAATATATTCTAAAAAAATATTTTAAATATAAACATATTTGGATTATATTTTTATTAAGTAGTAGAAAATGATTATATATGAAATTATTTTATAAAACTAAATAATTGAATCAGGTAAATTATTTATTATCAATTTAGTGGAAAATTTCATTAATTAATTTTATTTTATGGATCGTTAAATGAATTGATTTAAATTACATAAGATGTTAAAGTTCGCACTAATCTCAATTTGAGATAAAATTAGCATATATAATACAATGTTTCGTGTGACAAAGCCAGACCGCTATTAATTTCTTTATTATAATTGCAGAAATTGTAGTCAATCGTGGCGAAAGTACGTATTAATTTTATCTCAGCGCAAAACATCTTCCCACAATTTCTTATGTAAATGAAGAAAAAATCAGAAGACAGTAAAAATCTGCAAATTAATTGTCGGTCGTAGCGTGCGAACATGCGTGCACCGGTACCCTAGAACGAGGGTTTTAAGGAAATCTAAGGTCAGCATATGCGTAGCGGATAATATCGCGACGTCTCAAAGGCTGAAAATGCGAGCATTATTATTATTGAACAGATCCCACGCGATTCTCTCACCTGAGGTACAACTTTTTCTCGGCGACGATAACGAACTGCTTTCACTACGAATATTGGTAATTAGAGCCGTGCTCGTTCCAAGATATTGAAAATTCAACTAGTATAGGCGGAAAGACAGTTTCTGATGAAATACGACAAGTGATTTGTTTTTTTTTGCGGCCATTTTCTCAGATAATTAAATAGTAAAATTGACTATTGAACGGTTTTACGAGTTTTGTACACAATTTTCTTAATTATTTTGCTTAATTCATATGATAATAATGTGTCAATTTTCATTTTTTGCAAGAACTGTTAATTTATTTATAAAGAAATTGTTTCTTAAAGATTATTATTTTTCACATTTTTATGCAGTTTATAACTTTGAAAAATGACTATTATTTTGACAAGGTAGTTTTATATTTTTGTAGGGCACGTGTGCCTGCGGAACTCATGGTTCGTTTATTTCAATTGCTTTTTGTTTTCTTATAAAATTAAGACGAACAGCGACATTTGAATTGTAAATAGCGTTACGCAGTTCATTTTGCCACAAATTTCTGCTCGTAAAACGAATGTAAAAGTGGCGTTTGGAAATTACAAACGCTATTTGCATCATTCTGGTGGATTTGCGAGTTGAACAATGTCTGAATAGGGTCGGCGGCTTATAAACGTCCTCAAACTAGCCATTTTAACGACATGCCTGCAAAAAGAAACTAGTTTTTAAGAGAGCAGTCTAACTACGATTCCAGCTTTATCTATTCACAACTTCATTTCACAATAAACATAATTTATTAATATATTTATATTTTTTATGTTTGCTTTTAAATGGTAAATATTTCTTTCAATTGATCAACTAATGTTTAGCGAAAACATTTTGTAGTAAACTATTGATATCATAAATGATTTTCATGAACATGAATATTTAAAAAAAACATCAAGAAACTGAGGTTGCTTAGGTATAAATAAAATTTTTGTGTATTCATTTTTCGATAAAAATAGCCAATTCATCAATACAAACAATTTTAACTTTAAATTTGTACTACCTATCCATTAAATAATAATTGATATTTTCTGCTATTTTTGGAATTAAGTGTTGATTATTTACATCACAGACAGTTTCTTGTCCGATTCTGATGGATAAAACCGGTCGGTAAGTCTTCATCTCTGTCATCTGAAATGGGCCGCCTGGATAGGGTCTGGGTCACTGGTTAAAAATGCCAAAGCCGAAATAACGGCATTCTGCGGGGCGGTTACCAGTCGTGGTTGGCGATCCGTAGCCTAACTACTCATCCAGTTTTGTCACGACAAGATCAATATGTTGGCGCTATCGAGGTTGCACGAAACAATATTAAAAAGTACGGAAAATCGTGCTCCGGAGAGCGCATCATGACTGCACATTGTTCATGTCAACAAGAATCCTGATCACGTATTCTCGAGTTATTGTTTCGTATCGATGTCACTTCATTTTCATATTTATTTTCTACGCTAATACCGTTACGTGGCTTTGTAATACGACGGTTACGCATGTTATAACATAACCAATCAGATGCATATTAACTTCGGTTAATGGGTTTCAAAACTATTATAAGTTCAGTATTATATCAAGTCAAATTGTTGCATTGAATTTCGCTTTTATTTTAAGTTTAATCAAAGGTGACCTAAGCATAAAATACGAAAATAATTTCCCACAAAACTGATATTTAATGTAGAGTATATAACTTCGATTTGCTATAAAATCTGCAATATTCTCTCTCAACGATTTTCGAATCGTATCTTAAGTACCTAATAGTGCTGGCCATAATTTTCCAATATCGCGCAGTGAGTTTTAGTTCGCAATTGCGCACATTTGATATTTCGATTTCGGTTAGTTTCACAAGCTCTGCCAAGCTGCCAGTAAATTAAAATTTTTCGCAAAATCATTCGCAGTGTAACATTTTACGCCGATTTTCTACCCCGGGGACTTATGGTCGGTTTACATAAGACCCAATTAGAACATACGAGTGCGATCTCGAATTTGCATTCACTTTGCAGGTTATTACATCATTAGTTCATTTTTTCATCTTCCTGTTCGCATTCCTAAGGCGAAAAAACCGACTTTTGTCACGTAATCGATTCGCGGCTTAACCTCATCAGTTACGCTCTAGAGGTCATTATTTTTTTATCCCAATGGTCAAGTGTATTAATCGGACTGCATATAAGAAATATACGATCAGTTGATTTAACTGAAAATTCCACTTACATGGAAAAAATGTATGGTTGGCACTAACATATAAAACTTATCGTTTCCCAGAAATAAACGTTGAATGAAAAGCAGGTTCTCAAAGTTCATTCGATACTTATGTTTAACCTAAACATAAGTATGTTTACCTGAACATAGGTAAATATGTTTAGGTTAAACATAAGTATACTAGTGCCAACCATACAGTTTTTTCCATGTAATTCTAAAGTAAGTATTTTTTAGCATTAAAATTGTGTCGTTTGTTTCTTCATTGTCTAATCTGAAATGGAATATTTTTCAACAAGGGAGTAAAGCTGAGCTTTACTCCTCGCGTTGCAAACGATACTTTTCATCACAAGTGCATGTAAAAAGTCGAGCTTTTACTCCCTGCATTTTAGGGAGTAAAGTGCATTTTTAGTCCCTACGGACTAAAACTCACCTTTGAGGGATTAAACGAAGCTTTACTCCCGAAAGACATTTTTTACTCCCGGGGTATTAAATAGGTGCACTTTACTCCCTCAAATCCAGGAAGAAAAAGCTCTACTTTTTACATGCACGCGTGACGAAAATATTATATTATCAATGCAAGTACGGTTTTCTTATAGACAAACGTGTTCAATGAATATTTTTTTAAATATAATCTATAATGTATAAAATTCGCTGTAAAAGCCAACTTAATTATTCAGTTAATTTGACTGATTTTTGCATTTTTACTTCATTCATCTGAAAAACTCATCATCTGAAATGAGAAAATTCCGTACTTTATTTCTGTGGTTGTGTTAACAATATATCTTATTTTTGAAAAGCCATTCATTTTTAGAGATTCGTGATCTTCTTTCTTTGACTGCTGCATATCTATGTTTATGGTGTACTCGCGATTTCAATCCTCGACCGCATTCGAAATTAATTCAAGATTAACTTTCGGTTAATGAATATTATTGCGGCGAAGTTAACATGAAAGCTGCGTTATCTTTGCAGCCGACATGCCAATTATGACATTACTCCACTTTTCGTCTCGCATTAACCAGAGAGATCGGTTAATCCCACACCCCATCATTAGAATAATTTCTACGTTTTTAACTTAGCTACGACGGAAAGTCAGACGTTCAACGTTAAAGTGAAAATTGGAAATGAAAAGAAAAAAAGTTGGCAAAATAAATATTGAACGAGAAGAAAACTAGAACAGAGTCTATTTATAACAAAACTTATAGATGAGTATAATTAATGTATGGGATATGTATCATTTGTTAACCATATGCCAAATACTCTTATAAATAAGACGAATTAAAAAAATAGTTTATTGAGCAACAAGTGGGAAAAGTTCAAGATTTCAAAAACTCTCATTTGAGCTTATAAATATTTCCCACATGTTGCACACGATATTGTTCCCAACGAGAAAATATATTTCTACACATTTTCCGAACGTGCAGAAAAAGTGCTTTCGTTTCGTATTGTTTTGGGTGGGGAGTCATCACTTCCTGAAAGATGTGGGAAAATTACGGTCTCTTCTCTCTATTTCGGAATTGGTCACTTTTCTCACGCTAAATAGTGTGGAACAAGAGCCCTTTTATTGCACGAGTTGAGAAAATATATTTTATTTTCTTATGCTAGGAATAATTTCTTTTTATTCTTAATAATTCCGTCGAACTCGTTTAACAACTTATTTCTTCTAGTATATTTTCGCTCTAAGCTAATTATCTTTAAACTTTGCAACTATGCCAATGTCAGTAAATTTTTACTCGCGAAAAGCTGAAAATCGGTTCAGAGCACAAAATCGGTAGAAAATTGGTTTAGCCATCACGTGGCTCGATGATTGCAGATCCAATTATTGCGAAGCGAAGTTGGCGCGCAAACTGAAATTTATTCGCCTAATGCTGGATTGGCGGCCGAGTTGCATTTTGAATTTCGTAATGAGCTATTAGCGCGCGTCTGGGCAATGAATCCGCGCGTTGCGAGTTGCTCCGGGCCGTCGGCTGTGCGCCGGTGCATGTATAAACGATTGTCCAGGAAGGTAGAAAGTAGGTGTGGCCACGATATATCGCACGATCGAGGTCGATACACCGAGGATACACGATATCAGCGTGCAGGCGTTGGCGAGGGCAACCGCTGCCGCGAATAACGTAGCTCGCGAGCTCGTTTCCTCGGCGAAGATACAATCGAATCATGCGGACGCAGCCGAACAAAGATTTTGCGCGTTTTATCCAGCCGTTTCTTCGATTGCGTTGTTCCGTGCACTAGTGCTTTCCGACTATTCAATGTTAACTGATTTGTTAATTTTGTTTCGGAAATACCGTTTAATTTGCATCATGATTTCGAAACTACGATCGCCGTTTCCAATTCGTTAAACACTTATCACATTGAATAAGAAATAAATTATAATTAATTCGGACAAGGTTAATTTTGTGGATGTTCCCGCAGTTTATAATTTTCATATGATAAATAACGAATCCCGATTATTGACTATGGTAGGTAATTTTGTACTGAATTGTAAAAAGCTTAAACTTTCTATACCATCAACTAGTTCATTAGCATTATTGACAATGTATTTGTTTGAAATGCATAACAAACTGACATTTTTCTCTTTAGAAAACATGTTCCGCTTTGGTGAGATATATTAACATGTCATGTCTTCTGTCTGAAAAATCATTTGAACATTCATTAAAAGGATTCGGATACACATATGGAAATATCGAAAGTTCGTCAACTATTGTAATTCAAATTGACCTTGTTTTGTGAATAGTGGACCACGAAAAATAACTTTTTAGGAAAATTGTATTTCCCTATTGCTCAAAATAGTCGTAATCAGTTTATTCAGTAGATTTTCTTATCCCCCCCCCTCCTGATTATTACTGCTTGCAGTTATACCGTGACACTTCTCTTTATCTTCTTCTTGCTCCTCTTCTTCTCTTTTTAATTATTTATTGTCAATCGTATTGTGTATCTTAATTTCAGTTGGTTTCAGAAGATTTGAAATATTACTACATATTAACAAATCGAAATGTCTAATATTCGAACACCGAACTCCAAAATTAAAGCACGTGTTTAACAAACAAAAAAACGTTCACAAATTGGGTCTTCCGCGAAATTTTTTTATCGTTGTTTTTTGGTCTCAGAAATTTCTTTGCAACATAAGAACATGTATTGAAAACACCAAACTTATTTTCATTAATATGTATAGAGTGAAATAAAATCCTAAAAAATGTGTTTAATTCAAAAAGCCCGCTCAAATATGACGTCATAATGCGGTATTGAAATGAAATCATTCAATTAAAACTAGTTAAATGTAATTTTTTTATATCTGAATGCTGTCTTAAAAGTTGAATATTACATAAAGAAAAGGTTTTTAAAACAAATTTGGTTAAAATTGCTAATTACGCGGATTTAACAATTAATAGTGACGTCATAATTCGCCAAAATTATGGCGGGCGTTTTAAATCAATGCGACTTTTAAATGCATTTTTAAGTCGGTATATATTTTAAAAAAAATTTGGAGTTTTCAATACATGTTTTTATGTTGCAAAAAAATTTCTGAGACAAAAAAACAACGATAAAAAAATTTCGCGGTAGACCCAATTATATATTTGGTCTTAATACACACAAAAACGCTATCACTGCTATATCTAAATTACCCCGTTCACATAGAGATTTAATGTACAATTGGTCACTATAGTGGTCAAAAGTGGTCAATAGTTTAACTTATAAATGAAAATTATTTATATAATTAGACTATCTAAATATGAGATGAATAAAATTAATTATGAGAAATATTTGCGCTATGAAATATTTTTTTGCCAATAATATAAAAATGTACGAGAAAAAAGTTGCTTTTTACATACAAACAATTTTTATACCATTTGCTTTGAAACAAGTATATCTTGAAATTAACAAGAAAACTGCTGAAAAATAATATTTTTTTTCCTTGAAATTACTTTTCAAAATCGGTATGTTTTGGTCAAGAGATTGTTGGTCGCAGAGTTCCATTTCTCGACGAGGGCGCAAAAGAGCAGCTCGACTCACTGAACAGATCTAACAATTTTTTTCTGTGCTGAGGAAAACACATCTGAATCGTGTCTTATGTCTTGCTTGTCGCATTAAAGTCACGCCGATACATTAAAATATGTTTATTAAAATATGTCTGCATGAAAACTGGCATTTTAAATTAAGTATTGAAGTTATTTTGAACTGTCATCAATATCACATAAAATTTAATCCCATTTGAATTGCAAATCAATTATAAATTATACTCTGTTCATACAATATCAAAGTTCGAATGAAAAATGCATCCGAATAAGAACGAAAACTTTAATCTTATTCTTATTGAAATGTGTTCATTTACCATCTGCTCGGTTGGACGAATAAAAAGCCACTTTAAGGGCAATAAATTATTACTGAAAAATATCGCGTGGACTAATGTGTCGGGCGAATGACCAGAGGACAGTATTTATTGTCGGTTTGCGGCGCGATAACATGGCCAATGTGTCGATCCCGTGGTTTCATTTGAGGAACAAAGGTCGGACCCCCCTGGAAAATAGACGCATGAATGGAAATACCCATGCTCTTATTACCTCGCATAATGCACCTCTAATCAGCTTGACATATGGGGTTTGGGAAATCGCGGGGGTGGCAAGTGAATGGGCTTAATGGCCTCGCTTCCGCGCCAGTGGCCTAACTCTGAGCTTCGTGTCGGGGGACGATTGATTTAATTTTCACATTCACAACTGTCACCTGGACCGCGGCACGCTCCTCGATCCGGTGTCTACCGGGCCGACATGCCCCACGCCCATTTACGCCGCAATCGATCAGCACTATCGACAAATTTTTCTTTTAACTACAGCTTTATTGTAAGATCTGAGGATTATATATGTGGCTATAAAATACGCATTTCTAAACTTATAGAAGGAATCATATAGTTTCAAAATGTTTGTGTAAATAAGGATTTCGGACGTCACTCATTCCTCTATTTATTATTATATCTCATATGATTTTGGGAAATTTCAAAATATTTGGGTAATACCGATGAAAATGAATGACCGGATTTTGCAGTACTACATATGATTTATTAGTTGTCATTTAATAGATTTAGCTGAGCTGTTGTAAATATAATTATACATAACTATATATATATAGTTCAAAATCCTCTATATAAAAATAGAAAAAAGAATTTAGCAAATTCTTACTTATAAAGACAAATATATATTTCTTAGAAAAATAACTAAATTCTACATTATTGATTTATATACCTATATGTATATGAATTGTAATATAAATTGAAACAATTTTCCTAATTTCAAATTTTGTGTAATCTAATATAAATATAATATTTTAATTTATTTAAAAAAATATTATATGATGCAGAAATTCTTTAATGATGTTATCGGGTTATTATTATTATTATTTATTTGACAAATGTTAATCCTTTTATGGAGTTGAAGAATGCTTCAGCAATATTAACTTTATTATTTATTAAAAGAATAATGTTGTTTTGAAAAACAATAAATGTAGTTAAAGTTCTCTTCACGCTCAAATTGAAACAATGTACCATTTATTATCCCCGAATTCAGCTCTAATTTACTGTCAACCTTTTACGGTGTATAGGAAGAAATAGAGGGTTCGATACGGGAGGTGGATCCTAACCATTTGGGGGAGGGTCCTGGCTTTTCTAAATAAGGAGAGGGGTTTCGTGGAATCCATAATAGGATGAAATTATTGAATGAGAGCACGGCAAATAGCTTCCCTTCTTCAAGAAATTAAAATCAAACTAATCTCGATGAGGAAACAATGTTTACATCGATAATAATCTTCTAATACGTTTTTATTGGACAGTTATATTAAATTTATTTGCAAATTAATCGAAGTTATTGAGTTGTTATTTGAAATTTGAAAAAAGAAGTCAGTATAAAGTTTTATAAAAATAATAATCGCATATCAATAAATAATAAATAATAATCTATTTTAAACCATCATTAAAAAATGTACTAAAAAATTTTTCGTTGCGAATTTGAATAAAGTAAATGTACCGGGGTAATTGTGACATTTTGATGTAATTGTGACACTGATTTTTATCTCAATTAAATTGAAAAATCATTAACAAAATAATTAAACATTATTTTCAACATTAAAAATCGATGTTTCACATTTACCCCATGGTGTCACAATTACCCCGGTTGACCCTAATTAAGGTTAACTGAAAGCAAACGAATTTATTTTTATTTCATACTTTTTTTTATTCATATTTTATTTTATTATTTCGTAATGTAAATAAATTAAAATTATTCCAAATAAGGTGAAGTCAGTTCAAAAATTGTAAATAAATATTTTTATTTAACAAACTTTCGTTAAAAAGTGCCGTTATATTTAAATTGCATCCAAAATTAATTGTTATAAATTAATTCAATTGTTATTGCAAAAAAACGGGAAAAATTGCAGTGCAGAATTTTCTTCATTTTAACATAAGAAATAAGAATATGCAAGAAAAAACCAAAAAATATAAGTTTTTCGATGTTTGGCCAAAAATGGGTTGATACCGTTTTCGAAAGAAATTTGAAAAAGACTCTTAGAAAAAATTTTTTGAAGGAGCATTTTTTCTTCATGAGAGGTGTCGATATCATTTTTCAAATTATATTATTATTATTGTTTGAAGTAAAAATCACTATCAAATTTCTTGGTTGAGTCCTCAACTATTTGCTTTGTTGTCACTCGTTCCCGTGCAATTATTTACATGTACTCCTAAGCCTCAGGAACCATCCTCCGTGCAAAAAAGTCCACTAAATCATTGAACTTAGCATCGACGGATTTTTTGCGAGCGCAAGAAGAACGCTCGTGAAAAGTTAAAAAAGGCATGGTTTATAGGGTATAAAGAGCAATAAGATGAATCGCCCAATGACC
>JABFPQ010000699.1:0-10470 GCA_022817265.1 Masnerella sp. ZL-2020
ATAGCGATAGTTTGAGATCAATTGAAAATAGTTTTTTTTTTAACAAAAAACTTTTTGTTCCAATTGATTTCAAGAACCCCCCTATAGAAAAACTTGTTTCTTGGCTCATTTTATTCTCCCATCAAATGTCTAGAGATCCACTGTTCGTTTTTACCAAAATTGTTTATCTAAAATTAGTGAAATAAAAAATCCCTAAAAAAATGCAAGAAAGATAGATGAACCCTAAGGTGTCGTTTCACCTTAAGAGCTTAAATTTTTCCTCATGAAAAACTTATACTGAAAACTCGTTGTAAAATGTCGCTATCTCCGGAATTAAACGTCAAATGGAATGCAGTATTTTAAAGTTCATTCAATTCCCTTTAATTTAAAAAAAACGCGCCTATTTTGGCCTTAAACTGGCCATGCTATGGTCACTTGAAAATGGGCTCTTTTTTTACCTAGTGTATGTTATCTTGAAGTAAGACTCGCACAGATCAGACTATGGAAGCCCATAAATAGATGGAATATTTCCATTTTCAAATTCAATATAATCTGAGTGAGGTTTATGCAGTTAAACAAAGATGCTAAAAACCGTAGGCCAAGTTTCCGAAATGGGTTTTTCTTTGAGTTCTTCAGAGATGGAAAAAAGCATTAAAACCGAATGAAAAGCGAGGAGACATTCTGACAGCTTCAACTGGAAAGTTGTATTTGACACGGGACAATGTAAGAAAGAAATTTTGGAAAGATGGGAGCAAGCTGCCTAATTGAATATAAACGTGGCTAATGAAGAATTGGGATATCGGCGGGTGAGGGGGCGTCGGAGGAGGAGGGGGGAGAAAGCAGCGAAACGGTTTTTCTCGGTCGGTGATGAATGTTCACACGGACGGATGTTGCGGATGAGTTTTCGGAACGGCGGCGGTCGCCTGGCAACGAATGCGATACGAGGTCAGGCGCCTAGGCGGCCGGGCCCGACGTCGGTTGAGGTCAGAGCCCCTCTTACAAAGGGCCCCCCTCCCGACGGCCCGTCCCCCGACGCACCCTTCGCTATCTACAGGGTGTCTCGCCCAAAGTGGTGACACCTGCCGCGCCGCTACAAAAAGGAGTCTGGAGCGTTCAACTCGGCGCCCCGCGCACCCCCCCCGAACCCCGTTCGCTTCCGTCTCGTCCTGTAACGAGCATTAACTATGCCCTGCTTGTCCAAGGTCTAGAACCAGACGCCATTTCGTACCTTTTCATGTCATGCGAGAAACATATGATTTTTGCGAAATCGCTCCCAGTTCTCCAACGGCCTTCTTCTTTTCTTTTACGAACGCCAGCGCCGAACAGAACATGCAAATCCAACGCGATCTCTTGCTTCTGCTATTCTTGAATAGTTTCATTTTACTCAAAAATTATCCTTTCACTCTAAAAAACAGTGTTTCGAATTAAAAATTAAAACACGAGTGTTTCATTTTTGAAACATTAAGAAGTGTTTTCAATGTTAAAAAGATAGGTTAAAATTTGAAGCGCTTGAAAATGTTTCAAAAGTGCCTACAAAATGAAACACGTTTTTTTAGAGTGTTTTAACAACGCTATTTTTTGCAATACTACAAATCGTGTGATATTACATTTACACTTTTGCTTATAATCTTTTTATTTACCTTTATTAAACTTGCAAATTTAAACTTATTGGAGCACTTTCGTTATTGGATTTCAAAAATCAAATGAAACGTGTTTGCTATTTTTATTCCTAAAATGTTTGAACTGCATTTTATACGTGACTATCAGACATTTGGTGCATAAACTAAAAAGTTTGAAAAATCACAGTTTTTCTGTAGAGTTTTGTCGTTTGGATTAGTTATGCTCGAATTAGAACGGTTATTTTTGATGTAATAAGTTGTTTGGAAATATGTTTGTGCTTTATTGTTGGCTGTTATCGCGTACAATGATGTTATGAAATTTGGGTATAAATAAATGATTGAAGATTTACAGATTTCAGTTTCGACGACATTTTGGCATGTGCCATTTGCAAATCTAATTGAATTTCAAAGTAAGGAAGACATTTTATTAGGAGCAATTAAATTGCCTCTGATGTAAATGTTCTTCTGAATTCTTAAACATTTTACAGGAAAATAACCAATTGCGATGTAAACTTGAATACGATTTAAACGAATTGTTCCATTATGGTTTTAATAAAAAAATTGATAACAAACTTTTTCCTTTGTCACGATACCAAACTGTCACCCATCCAAATACTTATTACGTTCAGCGTTGTAAAAAATAAAAAAATAAAAACGTTTGATTTACATGATCTTTTCGGTTTAATAATATGTCTACTCATATAATAATATCTCTTTTCAAGATGTGCAATGGTTATCGATATATTCGCATTTCAATAGCGTTGGTATATGATACCGACTTGGGCCGTGGATACTGGCGCTATAGGGTCGGTATAACAAATGATTAAGGGCTGAAGATTTAAACATTTCCAAGTATTTCTAATTTTAACTTATCTTTTCAACATAACAAAACATTGTTAATATTTTGAAAATTGAACAATATTTTTCGCTGTGAAAGAATTGAATTTTGTCACGGGAAATGACTCATATTGTAAAGCTTGACGTAGAAATGAGTTCCACATAGAAATATGCAGATAATTTCGAATTAAAAATTTACAAAATATAATGAAGCTGAAATGCTATAAAAATCTTGTTAAAAAAAAGTTTTTCATCTTTGTTAACTTCTTACATCTATTTCATGATAACTGCTAAAATTCGTCTAGTTTAATTGATTTTTTAATTGCGCCAAAGTAATATGCAGTTGCGCTAGTTATTTTAATTTAATAATTTAATTTAATTAAGTGAGTCGTATTAAATAAATGTTTTTTACATAATTTTACATAATGAACGGAACACTTCTTAACTGCATATGAAAATTAGGTAATAGGAACGCCCCAACATTTCAATTATTTTAAGAACGTAATGATTTCTAAACTTTAATACAGTTTGAGTAAATGTATAACACCATTAAAATGATTTTTTTACAATGAAAAAATCGCATTTTATTGTAATAAGGGTGTGTTATATTATTAAATTAGCTAATTATCGTCGATTCAAAACTTATGTTACTTATACACAACGCAGTCTAACAGTTTCGGTGTTACCTTTCGAATGTCAAAAATTAGGTTTAAAGGGATTTAGTACTCTGTTTAGATATAGGGGAAAGCCGGGAAAAATGACATACTTAACACATTTTGCGATACACACCATGTATATTGCACAGTAGAAATTTGGCTACTTACACGACTTTTTTTTTAGACCCTCATAATGTGAAAAATTCAACAACCAAGTTTTTATACTGAGTACAACAAAAACAAACGGCATTTTTCAATGGTATGCCGTTTTTCCCTGTTTTTTTGTATGGTAGGGTAAAACGACATAGTAATCAATTTTTTAAATAAATGACAATGCTGACATTGGATAGTCAAATTAATTTATTGCTAAATCGAAATATAAAAATTTTAGTAATAGATTATATAAGTGCGGAAAACAATTGTTAATTAGAAACAATAATTACGTGAAATTACGAAAAATTGTCGGGTAATGATAATTTTAGATTAATAATTAATTAAAAATATTAACAATTGTTGGGTAACCAAAGAATTGCTCATTGGTTATTGCAACCTTGTAATATTAAAGAGCAATATTACAAGGTTATTTTCTTTCCTTGAGTGAATTTTAGACAAGATTTTTTATGATAAATATGTGGTATGTCGTTTTAGGCGACTGGTATAATATTTATAAAAAAATATATTTTACTCTATATTTGATACATTTTTAACTTGTTGTATTGAATTTTTATCAGTTCAGACCTTACTTTTTTCGAAAAAAAATATACCAGATTGATTCAAAGTGTTTACTAAAAATGCCGATACATTATTTATGTTGATATTTTTCTAAACATTCTCTAAATTCAGCTATCAAAAATTGTTTTGTTAATTAATAATTATCTACTATAAAGATTTATCACAATTATATTTTATTTTTGTCCTGTGTAATGAAATGAATCGAAGTGCACTACTGCTGATTATTGGCAGCACCTTTAACTACGAAAACTAGCTGCTATGTCGTTTTACCCTACTATGTCGTATTGCCCGTCTCTCCCCTATTTTTCTGAATTTAAGAAAAATAATTCTTAATAGAAAAATTTTTCTTAAAAGAAAAATAATTTCGGGAGAAAGCAGTTTTTACACTGAATTTTTGTTCCTGAATTTAAACCGACATTTTTTTGCTTCGGAATCCGATTTAAAATTCGAACGAGCTATGTTCGTTGTCAAAATTCAAAAAGAAAGATTTTTCCAGTCAAAATCAATGGAAAAATCAAAATGCCACTTCATAACAGAAAAATTCCTCATTCGAATGTTTATAAAAATCTTCAATCGCGATGTATTTCACCATATTTTTCGAAAGAGGATGTTCTTTGTCTGAATTTCGAAATGTCACGTTTTTCTTACATGTCATACTCTATCGATTCGTTCTGACAATCTAATTCCGTCGACTTTTACAAATGGAGCATAATTTTTCTTACAAATAAAATATAAATGAAGAAATTTCATATGCAAATAACCTCACTGGAACTCTCCATACATTCCTCGAAACGCAAAAATTCTCATAACATAAACCATATTTCTAATCCGATGACCGAAAACGAAACGAGTCTCCATCCCGAAATAAAACATCCGTACACGCTATCTATCTTTAATATACGATCGACTTGCCCAATTACGTCTGTTCTTTGATATTCAAAATCGATTACGACGTTAAATATAGTCGTACTGAATTAAAGGTCAACGAATTTACATGGACTCGACAAAGAACTCGAAGGCCTAGCTAGGTCGGAAAAAGCGGTTGGAAATTCTCGCTAATGATTACTCTAAAAACTGAAGCTGAAAAAGTGTCTTAATTTCAGACACTAAACGTTTAATTTAAGTCACTAACATCTTAATTTAAGATACCAAACGTCTTAATTTGAGACATCAAACGTCTTAATTTAAGACACCAAACGTCTTAATTTAAAACACCAAAGGTCTTAATTTAAGACACCAAACGTCTTAATTTAAGTTACTGACGTCTCAATTTAAGACACCAAATGTCGTAGTTTAAGTCACTGACGTCCTAATTTAAGACACTGATGTCTTAACTTAAGACACTGACGTCTTAAACCAATACACCAGACATCTCAATTTAAGACACTGACATCTTAGTTTAAGTCACTAAAGTCTTAATATAATACAGCAAAAGTCGTAATTTAAGACACTGACGTCTTAATTTAAGTCACTGACGTCTTAATATAAGACAGCAAACATCTCAATTTAAGACACTGACGTCCTAAAATGATACACCGAACGTTTCAATTTAAGACACTGACGTCTAAATTTAAGACACCAAACGTCTTAATTGAAGACAATGAGGTCTTAATTCAAAACCCTAGACGTCTTAATTTAAGAGAAGGATTCTTGATTTAAGTCACTGAGTTTTTAGAGTGACGTGTCCGGAATATCCGTAAATCTTGGCGTTAAGAAAAGAGATTACAGTGGCGGAAAGGCGGCTTGTCAAGAGGTGCGCTCTCGAGTCGAGTCTGTCAATTGTAAAATAAAGAATCAATCGGGAAACGAAGCGTGGACGGGGCGACAGGGAAAGAAGGGCCGCGCACGCTTCGCTGGTGCGTCCCCTTTCGTCCCCTTTGCTGGCCTAACAAGAGCAACTTTGCGACCCGAATGCAACGAGTCACCCTTTTCTCCTCGAGCGTGAATGTTTCCGGCGAACGCTCCCGGCATAATGGACTTCCCTTCGCCGGTGCAAGTTACCGAATTTCCAAATTGCCGGCCGCCCACGATTACATGCGTTCGACTCACTGACTCGCATACCAATAAATGCTCATTTCATAACCGCACTATATTAATTACTCCTTTTCTCGCACATCCATCTCTTACGCTTTGTGATTCTATTCAATTTGTCGACGGTCGTTAGGGCGAAATGTCGTTGGATCGCTAATTTGGAATTTAAATCGTTTTCGTTTTAATGATGATTGTTTGGTATTTTTGATTGGGGTTTTACTGACATTTTCAGATATAGACATAAAACTTTGTCGGGTTTTATGAGATTTTCTGGAGCTGAAAATTTTACATCTTACTTCTTGTAATAAAATTATGTAATGTAATTTGAAAATTTCTTTTTTATTATAAAATCCTTGCACATCTTACTTTCAAGTTTTTAAATACAATGAATTTTTTATTGAATTAACTTTTTTGGCTTGAAATTAAATTTTATTTTATTGGAAAAATATTATTTTTTCCAGTTATTAAAATTAAATGAATTATTTATCTTCTGTTTGTTTTTTCCAATTCGATTTTTTTCGTTGTATGGAGAAAATTGTTGACAAAATGCTTACACGTAAAGTTAAAAAAAATTTATTTAACATCCTGAAACAAGAAAAAACCAAATCAGGAAAACTTTCACTAGATTTGATTGTTTTTCAGTTTAGAATTTTTGTTTCTGTAAAGTATCATAATTCGAGGGACTAGAAATTTGTTTTAAGATTTTTTTACTGAATTGTTATATTACCAATTTTTTTGTAGTAAAAATCTTCACTATGAAATATTTTACTTAAAAATAATAAAAAATATGCAATCTGAATTAGAAGAAACCATAACTGAGCTTGTTTCTTTACAAGTCGCTTACAGTTTGAGTTTTAGCTTTAACATAGTACCAACGCTAAATAAAAGTAGTCGGATTTGGGATAAAAAACCTTTTACATTACTGCTTACGACAAATCTATTCCACAAACTTCAAAGCGATCTTTGATCTTAAAACAAAGATATTCCATCGTCAAAGAAATTATTTTTCTATGAGCTTGAACAAAGAATTTTCACAAAAGCTAATTTCAAATTCACGAAAGTATAACGCTACAAAATGAAAATATAAAAACAATATTGCATTTTCAAACGAATAAACAATTTCACAAAACTGAGGGTTAATAAACAAAACGACCTGAATCTTCTCTTCCGGAATATAGCAAATTAAATTTTAATTCAATTTTCAATTTTCCTTCTCCCAATAAATATCGAACTGTAAAACCACAAATGTAATTACAAAATCCGCTGGTAATCTTTCAGCACGTTGGTCTGGTTTGAATCAGCAGAGAGGTGTTATTCCCATGCAGAACACGATCGAAACTAATTTTCCAAATCGAACAGTCGATTTGTCAAGCAGTGGGAAAAAAGGACTTCCGTGACAATATTATAAAGAAATTTGTTCCGACAGATGTTTTCAATTAATGAGTCTTTGATCGCACTCTAAAAATTATGAATATCCAAAAATCCTAATTTCAGATGATAAGTCGATGACTAAATTTCTGACTGAATTTAAGACACATATCATTTTCAACTGATAGTCTGAATCTAAGTCACATATATAGTTTTATGGGCTGACATAGTTAAATTTTATATCACTGATTTTGAGTTGAAGCGGTTTAGGAAAAAAAGTTCTAACTGGAGTTCTAACCGATAGTCTTAATTTAAGACACTAATTATTTCCAACTAGTAGTCTGAATTAAAGACACAAAGAATTTTTAATTGATAGTCTGAAATTCAGACTATAACTTTAAAATTTTGGTTCTTATCATCTGAAATTCATTTTTTGAAACATCATATTTTTGTGGTGCAACGAAATCGATAAACTTTGTTAATTTGGACTATAGTCGATCGTTGCAGTAGAATATGAAAAATGGAGCAGAAATAGCGAAGAGGGGGGAATCATAGGGAATAACGAGACGGGCAAAAGAAACAGAAGGACTGTTTGCTTTCGGTTGGTTTGGCGAGGGTTGACGAGCGTTCTGGCCCCGACAGCGCCGAGATAGGTCGGGGTGTTACTAATTGGAGGGGTGCCAAGGGGAAACCTTGTTATCTCTTAATTGCTAAGACCCTCCGCACTGTTTTGCATCGATAAGGAACACCGCTACAGCTTTGTCTCTCGGCATTGATCTTTATGGCGTCACGTACCGTTTCTTTATCTCAACGATGATTACCCCTTTTCCACCTTCTGCCTCCTAAATATTTATAACCGCCGGTCAACGTTTCGCTATTTCCAGCGCGCAACTTTTATTATCACTTAACAATTTTTAATGCCGTGTACTTTAACATCGCCCGCAGGTACGATGTTATCGGCAGATAAGAGTTTTATATTTCAACTTTTGTTCAAATTTCTTTTCCTCGGACGAAGCAAAAAGACGAGGCATAAACATTTCAGATTGCGACGGGAAAGAAGAGAGGAGTTTTATAAGTTTAAAATAAAAGCTACAATAAGGTTTGATAAGTCGTAAAAAATTGCTACTTGGTAGAGGAAGAATTTTGCGGTGGAAATAGAGAAAATGGATTTACTTTGAGATTGTAAGGAGTTTTGAAGTCACGTTTATTCAATTTATGATAAAATATATTTTTATTAAGGTGAATATTCTTAGACAGGATTTGATGTCTTAAGCCTTTTAGTTACTATAGAAATATACGTTGGCGTTTTTTTAATAATTTTCATATTTATAAACTAGTTTTTACAACAATTTTGAATACAAATATTCAGATATGTTTTCAGATATTATGTTACTTTGAAAAGAATACATATTATTTATAGATTTAAATGACTTATAAAATCTATATATTAAATTGACTGGATTAATTGAAACATGCCTATCATAACAAATTAATATTATATAAAATGTATTAATGATAATCTTTCAACAAAATGATTAATGATACTGATATGCGCGCAAATTTTACGTATCATCTGATAGATTACCCTTCGATATTTTCCACATTACAAACACGATCTATTTTACCTAATGACAATTTTAATGGAAACATATTTACAAATTTGCCACCCTCTAACATCTTACGTGCGTCATTTCATTCATTATTGAATTTACAAATCAGCCCATCAATGTTGATAAATAAACTAATCGATTCTCCATCTCTTTTTTAAAAAATGTCATCTAAGATTTCAAATGCTCAACATGAAACAGACCTGATACAAAATTATATTCATAATTTCAAAATTCGATCAGAACTGTCCTAATCCAAAATTTTCCTTTATAAACTTCCCCAACTCAAAATCAGCGACATAAAATGATCAGACTATCAAATGTATTAATGCTGTTTTAGGTAATCAAAACAATCGAATAATAATTTATTTTAATAATGACATTTGTACACATTAATATTCAAATTATATATATTCACTTATCTGAGATTTGAAACTTGTTTAATTATTTTGATTATCTAGAAACAGTCATATGGAACGGCTGATAATGAACAAAATTGGGCTGACATAGTTAAAGTTTATATCACTGATTTTGAGATGGGACGGTTTAGAAAAAAAGTTCTGATTGGATTCTAAAGGAAATTTTGAATTAGGGCTGTTTTACTGTTGGACTGGGGCTCTTTTCGAGAAAAATTAAAATTAGCTATCATACATTCAAATTTTTACTTAGAAATGATTTGGGTCTTAAATTCAGAGTATCAGCCTGAAATTTAGTTTCTCATCGTCTGGAATTGAGATTTTGTGACATCATATTTTTTACAGTGATTTTAACAGTAGAAATTATTTACTTTTCCTTAGCTTCGGACAATTTTGCTATAAACATGACATTTCTGGATGCTAATTCGAAAAGATGACATATAGTCCCCAACAGTAATAGAGTCCTGAACGAAGAGGATATCCGGTGTTTGCCTTCCCCTTGATTACAGGCATAAAATTCCGTACGATTTAGCTTTGAAATGGGAAAGTAATTTAGCGAGCAATTAAGAAACGAATGCCTCGGTTCGCTGCTAGGCCCTTTGGCTTCACTTCGATTACCCCTGCATACGTTTTTATGGCGATGGGCTTAACTTACGCTATTAGCAACTTGATACCTATGCCTGCATGAAATCTTTCATTACTCTTATTGCTAAAAGTTAATGTGATCGTTTTGGGGACAAGATTGAGATGATTCGAGCCATAATGATATTGTGTCATTTTTTATAATCTCATGTCAAAAACTTAACTGTGTTTAGTTTTGGAATATATTTCTCTGTAGAATTTTTCGATCGATGGGAATTTTTCATGTCAAAGTTAAAATAAAATAAATTAGTTATGATGAATTCAAAAAATTTTGAAATTTTTTTAAGAACATTTGTATTAATTTTGTTAAAACTGTTATTAAAATTCAATTTAAAAAGCGTATTTTATTTCACGTCATTAAAAAGCTAAAAATGTTTCAATTTCACATTAATTTCACTAGTTTCGAATTTCATCTTTTTTAACAAAGTATTATTATTTACACAATTTTCGTCGGTAATTAGAAAAGAACGACGAAAACCTGAAAAGTGAAAAACAAAAGGTAGGTAGCTGAAAAACGAGGAGGTTCGGTCGGGTCAAGTTCTCGGTCGTCTCGTTAGAAATGCGAGCGCAAACCAAAAAGGGG
>JABFPQ010000700.1:0-10465 GCA_022817265.1 Masnerella sp. ZL-2020
CAACAAAATCGAAGGCGACGGCGTGAAGCGCCGGTACTTTTATATAACGATAATAAGGGACCCTGTCGCGAGGTATCTATCGGACTTCAGACACGTACAAAGGGGCGCGACATGGCGCGGTGCCCGACACTGGTGCGGCGGAGCCCAAGCTAATATACCACAGTGCTACTCGGGCCCAAGTTGGGAAGGAGTTACGCTGGAACAGGTGAACGACTCGCTTGTATTTTTATTCAAACCATTAGGCTATTTTTGCATCCGCCAATTTTAACGTGCCTGCTCGACTTGATATTTATTTTGCAATCAATATTCCGCTTTTCAACTGACTTTAATTATTATTATGAAAGCCCTGTGTTTACAGGGAACAAATTTCATACCAAAATAGCTCATAAAAGTATTTCAATTTCCAGAGCTATTTGTGAAAGACTAAAAATTTTATTTTTAGTCATCGGATCACATGACAAATCCCATGAAAAAAACAAGAAATGTCATATGAGAAAACGTATGGGAATTAACCATATATAAATAAATTTACATGTTATCTTCCATCATCTTGGATGTTTATATCATTACAATCCTGTATTGTAGTTTTTGACGATCGAAATAGCTGGAATAGCAATCTATTTCTATCAGCATGGGCATACCATCAACTAAACAGTAATGTTTAACACGCTGTTTACACTGTAACTTACAACATTAAATTACCATGTATAATCTCGTTATTACTAAATCAATGTGCAACGCGAAAATAAAACGGAATCAGATCGATCGCACGGTGCTTTGATTTGTTCGGTATCTCCAATAAACATTATGATATATCGTTAATTAGAGTAATATCCCGTTGGAACACTATTCTATTTATTAAGTGTGTCAGAAACAACGGTGTCGCATTGGGATAATGTTTCATTCCAATAAACTAATGGAATATTGTTCCAGTAAAAACTTAATAACCTCAGACTGCGTTTCGCTCGTTTCAATACTTTTGCAATGAAATAACGTTTTATGCATCGGCCTGCAAACGTTAAACAACCAACAAGCAGTACGACATTTTATGAACGTGACTTTGTAACACGAATTCCGTTGTAATGTGAAATTATTTACTGGGCCATTCAAAGTATCCGATTACAAATTAAACAAAGAGATTTCATGCTTTGTTAATTAAACCAGCTGTATTTGAGCGATGCGGCGATTAAATTTAAATATTTCATTCAGATTCTTCCTGATTTTCAATTTTTGTTTATATTAATAATAATTATTTTGATACAATCTTGTCTTAGTTATACGCAGTGACATTTTTTGATTAAATTTTAAATTACATATTTTTGGCAGATTTTAGGCAAAAGAATTAGCGAGCACTCTAAATTTTCGCAAAAATAACCATTTTTTCATAGATTCGTCAATTTTTATTCAAAAAACTTGATTTTTTTCATTAAAAAGCAAAATGTCAGCTTTCCAACGCTTTTGTCGACAATAATTTTTTATTCGAGCCAGATGGCGCTACTTGCCATTATTTCTCTTAGTTAACTATATTTTTATTTGCTAGTTATGAAACAATTTATTAAAACTAATAATTGCATAAAACTACTACTATCCCTGATGAGCAACACACCGCACATCAAACTGATAACCAATCATTAGTAAACTACTTCAATAACATAAGAACCTTTAAACGAGTGTAAACATGACAAACAATAAGTATTGTTTCATTTACAGTTCATGGCCTGCCCACATAATTTAGCTAGTAATCGCCAGACAAGAATGTTAGCCGATCTATCGCTCGTCGGATGCTATAATTCAAGTCTGAGCAACGCAGAAAGAGACCGCATTATGCTGGCCAGCGCGAAGCACAATTTACAATTTATGCCGTTCTTCATGCTCACAGAATACCAAAAAGTAAGCCATTTTATGTATATTTATTGGACCTGGAATCTCGAACAGGAAACCGTTCAGATTGCACCTAACGCGAATAACGATACTATTTTCCGTTCACAATAACCATTTACTATCTTATATAAAAATAATGTCTAGTAAAAATGCAGCATTGAATACTTTCTCATTTTCAAATTGAAAAATCGTATATTTAGAAAATAAGCTTTAACAATTTAATGAGCCTAAAATCATATAAAATCTTTACTTCTGAAAAATATGTTATAAAACGTATGATGCTCTTTTCTACAAAATTACACCAATTTTTTTGTGTCCTGAAATTGGATAAATCGTGACGAATACAAATAAATTAAACATAATAAATGAAAAGGACAAACTCGTAACTGTATTGACTCTGTTACAGGTGGGCCAATACTCGTTTGAAGAAACATTCCAGATGAGATTCGCAGTGGCCTTTGAGCAACACAATGCAACGCTGAGTGCAGCCACAATGGCGACACTGAGCACGGAACAGCTCGAAGCGGTTCGCAAGTTAAACAGGCTGGATCTCGAACTCTACGAGTTCGCGAAGAATCTGGCCTTTCAGAGGTTCCGTCGGCTCAAGGACCGCGATCCATTCTTCATGCAACGGTTTCAGCACCTCGGCGAACTGCCGTCCAGGCAAACTGCTACGGAATTTAACTGGGACTCTGTGATCGAAGACACGACGGACAATGATTAAACGAACGATAAATAGGTTCGTGTAAGAATACACGTACAAAACATTGATACGTTTCGACACCAAAGAGAATATAAAAAGCTGAGAGAGCACAGTGAAGACAAGAAAATGAACGCAAAAGTAATATTCAGTTAAGCAAGAACAAAGTAGAAGCTCTTCGAGTAACAGTATAGTTGCAAACGCGTTTTATACACATTTTTTATAAGCTACAGAAATATTGGACAATTCGCTATGGAAGTTCTTCCGAATACACACGATACTATTGCATGAAGATTTTTTCGTGCGTTTTTGGTCTCAAATGTTTTATTATGGAGTCTAAGTTCAGACCAAACGAGTACATCGATTCAATATAGAAAATGGTAATTTGAGAAATAATAATTTATTATTCATAATGTTTGATAAGTAATTTGGCTGATATTTGTTATTATTCCTGCTTTTATTTGTAATCAATTTATTTATAAGTATCAATTTCATCAAATACAACATCACTATTTTTAAAATGATGTTACTTTAATATTTAATGTCAGTTACTTGATTTTATTTTTTATGACACTTAGAACTTTTTGCATTATAAGATTTAATGCAAAAAATATGCAAGTTTATAAAACCAAATGTTAATAATATAAAAAGAATTGGATTATTATCTAACTTTTTGTTTTACTTTTACCAATCGAATTAAGAATAACTATATAGTTAAATAAAATACAAGCTGCAACCATAATTTTACTGAATCGATGCTCTCGTTGCATAACAACACAAACATAATATGGGAAAAGTACCCACCTACTTGGCAGGACCGAGTGATTAAAGCGTCCAGGCATCAGTACCTGAACAATCACAAAAAGACTAGCATAAATTTCGTCACAAATCATCGCAACATTAAGCGCCACTTTTTTCCCCTTCATCTTCTCATCATTTGTTCACATTACGTTGGCTTGCGTAACTCATCATTTTAGTGACGGCCATTCATATCGTTTCATCAAATGAAACGTTTGTTAATGACGATTCTCATGGGCAGCTTGCGAACAAACTGCCAAAATTGTCAAAGCAGGACTAAAATAACACGTTTTTAAGGGTGTTTTGTATTTGTGCTACATCACTTCAGAAAACAAAGATAGGGGATGTGCTCTACTGTTTAAGAATCGTATATCTTATCAGGCCGAACTGCTGAACCGTGTTTATCTTTCAATCGACGAGTATCAACCCTTATTAAAGTAGTCCGGTCATTGGAGTCTCTAGTCAAATGTATAACTATTTTTTATTAACAATTCAGACATGATAAATGAGCAATAAGATTGTTAAACAGGGTTAGATAGTGCAATTAAATATTTATTCAATATTAACAATTATTTTTAATGGATACAACATTTAGTTTCCCCTTAGAATTATATTTAACTTATAAAAATAATTCAGTTATAATATATGCTCGTTTATTTAAATTCTACTCTCATGATGTTTATCTTACCTAAATGACGAAATTAAAGATTTTTTAATATGATTATTTAGGTTGACCGGACTACTTTAACATATCGCGAAAACAAGTCGAGAACTTGAACCTGTTGAAAGAAGTGTGATATATGTATTTTTTTCAAGGTTTTATCGTAAAAGGCTTGCAAATCTAAAAGTTTACATTAATTATAATGATTAAATCTCATATAGTATTGTACAGTTTAAAAATACAAAAATTTTATGCTTAAAAAATTTGTTATATCCAATTTTACATGTTAAGTTTGTCAACAAAAAATTCCTGAAGTGATTTTATGTTTTGTTAACAAGAAACTGATTACCCGTAATTCTGGTGCATCAGAAATATAAAAGTATTTTGTCCTCTGTCTTAAGATTTGCAATGAATGTGTATTAAGTAGATTATGTCATTTAATTGAAGATGTTAGGAAAATAAGGCTGTCCTTCGATCTCAATATAGAACACAACTTGTTCTTTGCTAATGAAAATTGACAAGTTGAATTAAAATAAACGATATTTATAATTAACGTCTAAAACTCTGATTGAATGCTCATACAGCAGATTTGATTTTACAAGTATTTTAATATAAGTATATAGTATTTTCGGAATCTGATGTCAGCTAGTTTGAATTTTAAATGCTATAGTTATTTAATTGACGGAGCTCAAACAATGCATTCTTTAATTATAATTAGGTTTGCAATACAAAATTGAAGGATGATTATGCTTTTCATGTATTTTGCATTTCATTAATGTGCAGTACATTTCGCAGATGCACACAGTTAAAAGTATAAACAAATATAATTTAATTAAAACCTGAATTGACATTTTTTATACTATTTTGTATCTTATTTTGTGATACTTTATAAAAAGCATAACATATCTAGTAATTATAGAAAAACCTTTGTAAAATTCGTAATGATTTGTAAATACACTTTATCTAATGAAAATTTATTATTAGTACGAGAATATTAAGTTTGTTTCTGTAATTGTAACGAGTATAACTCGTACAGAAGTTATTGTGGCATAATAATCACCTCGAATCACACAGGATCAAGAATTAACTCTGGAATGGCATTAAAATGATGTAATTGCATTTCATTGAAGCACAAATACTTGCTTAACTGTAATAAATCGTACATTATATGAAGTTGATTTTTACATGTATTTAGAAACACGATTTTCGAATGTCAGATATTATTTGTACGAGATAATTAGCTTAGTGGCAAATTAATCTCTTACATTTTCCTTAAGGGGATTCTTCAGTCAAGCGATTTCTGAAAAACGAATTCAGTTGCTTAGTCCAAACTTGTTAACAGAATTTAAAGAAAATTGTTTACCATCAAAGAGTTCATTTTCGTTAAATTTTATGTTAATTTTGAGCTGTGAAGCTAAACTCGTTTTTGTTGTGAAAGTGGGACTGAGGAATCCCCTTAAATGATAATTATTAATGAAAGCGCAAAATGAACAAAAGTGAAAGTCGTATTGCATGAATGCAATATTTAGATATAAGCCATGGTCAATGTAACTGCAATAAACCTCCATAAAAAGTTCAAATTGCAAAGTGCTAATTTACATACAATAGACAAACATTTTGGAAAGCTGTAAAAAGGTTAGCCAATAAATTATAGATTTTCATCTGTACTTAGTTTTTTAAACATTATTTTAAGTTGATAATAAGTATTTATTTTCAAAAGTTCTTAAATTTTAAATCAAGCTTTTATTACGCTTTGTAGATTATGTTATATTTTCGAAGCAAATCAAAATTTATAAGCGCCTTTTTACGAGTTTTCAAAATATACATTGCAAAGAATTATCCATACAAGATAATCAAATGTATAGAATCATCTTAATATGTCATTACCTCAAGACATTGTGTTGCATTTTCGTGACCAGATGTGAAACTAGTTATTGTAAACGCCATAATCGAATTTTGTTCGCGTAGCTCATTTAAGTATAAATATATATGTCAGATTATAAGTATGTAATGATAATTATGTAGTGTAATTATAATAGAGAACGTATATTGTGTTTAAACAATGCTCGTGTATAAATAATGTTTAAGACCAAAGATTACGTTGTGTTTTAGGAATTATATTCGCCATACTCGAATATATAAGCTGTCAACATAAGTTATTATAAATATATACAGAATGGATCAAGTAAAACAGTGACTCGAAATCATAAAACGAAAAACATTATGACATACATATGCAGATCAAATATTTATTTTATACATTTTTATTACTACTACATGATCTTAAACTGCATTAAATATTTCTAAATGATCAATAATGTTGCATTTTTTTGCATTCATATACATCAACATTTAAATTCTATATAGATTTTTCGGAGTTTATATAGTGTTTAATTTACGTGATATATGTGTATAGAAATTATATGGAGACGCATTTCATCTGGGTGAAACAGAATTTTTCTATTCTCTTGAGCTCTTTTCTCAGTCAACGTCTTGAGTCAATTTAGCTTATACTTTTCAAATTTAAAGGCAATATTAAAAATCTAGGGAATGATATCTGCATCTTGTATTGCGTTAATATTATTATTATTTTAAAATAAGCAAAGATCCATTTTAAATATTTTTATTACTGTCTCAAAAGTTATGTACTCCAATTTCCAATAGTCAATTGAACGTTCAAATTGTTAGAACTTATCAAGAGAATAAGCAATAAGTAGTAAAAACCCCTTAATATTTCGTCTGTAAAACTTTCGGTTTTAATACCAATCTGTGAGGTCTTTCACATCTATCGTTCAAGTTTTATTCGCTCAGTGTGCTTATATTATAAAAAATTGTTGATATATTTTGTCTTTGTTTAACTATATATGCTATACTAAATTTATGTAAATGGAGACTTGCATATATAAATAATAATGATAAGCTGAGTACAATGATCATTAAACACAATACTTGAAATATGAATAATAATGTAAATTAATTATGAGGTGCCGGTCAGCAAAGTGTTCTTGACGTTAACTTACAAAATGACAAGGCCTAAGTCCTCGATATAGATTTGAATTTACTTGTAAATACAAATAGTAAAAATTAATTTTTTTGAAAAGGACACAAGCAATTCGTGTAACCCAGATCATTATAACTGTCCAGTTTAAAAAAATCATATGATTTATATTAATAAGATGAATCATTTGAAAAATATTATGATTTATCATGTAAGTTATCATATGGTTTATCGTGTCAATTCATAAATATTTATATTTATTTACAACTAAGAATGTTTTTTTTATCGTAAAAAAATATTTTCTTGGTTTTCTCCATTCTCTCATTCTAAAATTTGTTCCGGCGACAATTTAGTCTAGTTATTTTCATTAATACTGACCCGATAAGTCACAAGATAAATTACATTTTAAATCATGTAATTTTTTTGTATGATTTTTTTCAATTGGGTGTACCCAAATGGCAAAGTTGTTTGTGACGATTCTTTCGCTGTCCAACGATATCTCTGGACAATATCTCTGCTTTAAGCACAGATTCATGTAGATTATACAATATATGAAAAACGAAAAAGGTCTTGAACTTTTTCAATTATAAATGAAAGCATTATTAAAAATAAACGTATTCTTTCTTGAGATACTTATACCATTTGTATGCAAAGTCTGCAAGATATTGTCACGAACAACTATACTGTCTGGATATGATGAGTCATTAAGGGTCCTCGAGTTTTGATTTAGTTATTGTTTCTAACTTATAATTAAGGTGAACTGTCATACCGACAATGTTGCTAACATAGTCGAACACATTTTTTAGACATATTTTTGTTATTACTTATTGTTGGCCAAAAAAAAAAGTAAATTTGATTATTTTAAACAGTAAATTTTTTCGTGTTTTCAACAATACGTGTTTCGATATGTTTCAACAGTTTGCATTTCAATTTAACATCATTTTATCAAAAAACACTTTTAAAACGTACATTTTAAAATCATAATTAATAAAATATCTGCGTAATAAGTGCCATAACTAAAAAACATGTTTCTCGTTTATGAAAGCCTATTGTTTTTTAACTATATTATTGAAATTTTTGTTAATGTTGTAAATTTTAGATCGTATTTAGTATTAGGGATTCGAACAAAAATGTATTTTGATTGTCAGAATTTTACAAATTTTATGCGTCGTTAACAAACCGTGTAATCGATATTATTTTAAAACTATGCCGTCAATCGAGACTCAAGAACTCTTAAATAACATATGGTATAACGCTATCGTATAAATATGTGGACAGTTATTGTAATTAATGTGAGAATAAAGGTATGAAAGAATCGAGTGAGAGAAGTTAGTTCTGTAAAAGTTTTAATAAATCTTGAAAATTCTCAAAGAATAAAATGTGTTAATTTTTGTACCAGTACCTGATTTTTCAATTTTTTTGTTGAAAAAGATTCATTGAAAATTATTGTTATTAGAATTTAAATTTTGAAAAGCGACCGATTTTTCGCCTTGGACTTTCGAGTGTTGAAAATAATTGGAAGTTGAATAACACGCAAAAATCTAAACCCATGCATGCAAAAAAATCTTCAAAGATGAACTTGTAGAATGGTATTTATTTAGAAATATTACATAATTTAAATTATTGAATAAGACATTTCATTTAAATAAATAAAGATCCGTTTTTCTAACTATATTACAATATTAAATATGATTACTGGACTGCAAAATCTTGCAAGTAAAACAAAATGTATAAACGGTGATTTTGATGAAATAATAATCCTCGTATTGCAAAATAATTCTTTTTGGACAAGTTGAAATGGTTGTTTTCTTCAATATGGGGTTACAATTTCGCTAAAGTAGAGATTGCTCCAGCATAATTTTTTCGAAGCCCATGGGTGGTAAATGCAGAAAATTGTCTAGGTTTACATCCAGAATTGCTCCATCATCCACTAGAATAAAAAGTTATAATTGATTAAAGATAATATCCTGAGTTGATTACACTTTTAAAATGAGTGTCTTATGTGGAGGTATTGAGACTTTCAGAATGGAATGAAAACTGAATCATTATTTTTCTTACCGTATAGAACTGGATATGTTGTTCCTTTAATACCCAGAACAGGAGCCTCTAAAGATTTTCCATTTAAATAAAAATTTAGTTCTATGTGATCATATGTTACACCCTGTAAATGAATATAGAATAATAATAAGAACTCAAGTATAATACTATATCAATTTATCAATATAAACCAACAAATTTATGAATTTACTTACAATAACATCGCCTTCTTGTAAAATATTTTGAATTTTGTGCAATTCTTGTTGGTTGTGTCTTATAATTCCATCTGAATTAAGAGCCCAGCTCTCCTCATCCAGTCCTCCAATAGCTGTATCTAGATCAGCATTTTTTGTTGCCAATCCTACTCCCCAAATGCCACCTTGCTGAACTTTAACTTCAAAATAACTTTTACTTTGTGCTAAAGGAGCATTCGTTAATGCTCCTCCTCGACCACATATTCTCATTCCATTTTTCACAATGACTACTTCATGTCCTAAAATATCACATTCAACTATATTAATATAAAAACATAATACTTGTTTTAATTATCTATACTAAAAACACCCAAGTTTTTCTTTAAAAAATGGTTAGAATTTAAATCGATTGTTAAAAGAAAGTTTCCATAAAGGCCTATTTTTTCTATTTTGAAAGTATTTGTTAATGGAGTATTATAGGAACTGCTAGGATATTTTAAAATCCCTTCAAATTCTCAACATTTTTTTCTCAAGAATCCATGGATGTTTTTGGTATGATAATACGCAGTTAAAAATGTATTTGTTGATAGGTTTGCATCGTTGTTATTGTATGGATAGGTTAATTTTATATATTGATTTTATTTACCCATATGAGAGGTATCTAAAGTAATAAGGTTTATTTCTTTTCTTGGCACTTGGGTGGTTGTAAAACCATTAAAACAACTTCTCAAACAACAAAACGTTGTGAAGTTCATCATCAATGTTAATTATATTATTTCCTTGATAACACCAAAACCATTTATAAATCGACAGCAGAAGTCTTGCAGGTAGATTATTATGATCGATAAAATAAATACTGAATATTAAACAATAAATCTGAATATTAAATGTTTTCTCAACACACGGCGATAAGTTTGACAGGAATTGCTGTCAACACCGAAGTCACCGATTTGGAGAAACTATGGCCAGTCTATAGCATTGTTGTTAGGTTTATGGTTAGATTGTGACTTTTTTCAATTTCAAATACAGATGGCATTAATTTCGCGCACAGCCGAGTGTTTTACCGCCATCTACACAGATTTCACATCTAGAAAGAGAAACAGCAAGCTATTTGTCGGTATAGAAACTTACAACTCGAGAATATGACAATAATGTTGATTATAATTTTAAACAAAAAAATACATAAATATTATTTT
>JABFPQ010000701.1:0-10463 GCA_022817265.1 Masnerella sp. ZL-2020
TCTGGGTGTATAACTATATTAGTTAACAATTCTAGCTGATACATTTCCCAGTTGCAAATGAGCGACTCGCCAGCAACGCAGATTTTGGTGTCTCTGTTGCGTCGGTGGTATTTCGGTAATGCATCGCTGATGCGTAACTAAGAAATCGAGTCTTTATGGATGCAACAATGTTGAGCCAGCGACGGTCCAACGACGCGCCAGACACTCAACTTTGATACGTGTAGGCGTCGACAGCGCGTCGCTGACGAATCATTTTTAAATCGCGTCGCTAGCGATTGGCTTATTTGCAATTGGGTTACTATTACTGTTAAGACATGCATAAGAAATAATTTATTTTCAGGCCATCAGACGAAAACTAGAGACGCAACGTAATGTTCCTGTAGAGTTTGTAGGGCTGGTGTATTCTATACCTTTACTTCCTGCCAACTTATTTACTGATGCTCGTCTAATAGTGAGGCGCGAAGCGATAAGGTTGAACCTTTGACAATTCTATAGTTATCTGGAAAATACGTGGCTTTCCAGATCAGAAATCGTTTCTGTAGACAGTGTTCGTCTCAGAACGAACAATTTATTAGAAAATGGGAACCGATACATGCGCGTCCGATTTGGTGTGCACCCTAATTTGTGGGATTTTTTAGGTATACTATGAATGTATTGTGCTATGTCGTTAAAAGAGTCAAACGTGAATAATGTATTGCTTAAATATTCAATTTCTGAATTCTAAACATTTCGTGATGATAAAATAATTTACAAATAGTATGTAAATGCCTTTTTATATAGTTACAAATATTTAATTCTTAAATGAAAGAATATGTATGTAATATATTATTTATATTGTAAACATACACTTGAGGAAAAAGAAGAGCTCCTTGAGCTGGGATAAAAAATCGGGATATTCTGTTTCGACCCTACCCCGAAAAGTACTTTTTAGAACACGTGCATGGAAACGGTCATTTTCTGAACAACCCTGAAAACACACTTTAATCAAATTTTGATGAAATTTTGAGCAAATCATTTGATCAAAGTTTGAACAAATGCGTGTCTCCATGATTTTTTTTCCTGTAAATCTGAATTTGCTAAAAATTTGAGCAAATTTGCGGACACTGCACAACGCAAATTTTGATCAAATCATTTACTTGCAGCTGTGTTTATAGGGAATACGCAGTTCGGAAAGGACCTAATTTCAGTGCTATTTAGAAATGCTAGTTAGAATTCCGAAATAGTATATTGTGGTGCTAGGATGGTAAAGTATTTAAAACGAGTGTGAGGTTGGCGAAACGATCCGAAGGCGAGTTTTTGCCATCACCGTTTCGGCGCTCGTGCCAAAGCAGGTGATTTTCGGTACTCTAGACTAAGGTCACTCGTACGATAATATAGGGTAGAGTGGGGTAAAAAAACCATGTTGTAAAAGAACCATTTGCATTTAAAATGAATACAAATGGTTCTTTTACCCCATGGTTTTTTTACCTCACTCGACCCTACTATTTCGGTAATCTTACCGACATTTCTGATTTACACTTAAATTAGAAATTCTGAGCAATACACCAAACTGCGTATTGCACAGAAATGGCCATTTCCTTTTACTTGTCCTGAAAAATTACATGTTTAACTAATTTTCCGCACTCGTTCAACAATGTACTATTTCCGCACTAAAAAGTTACTTTTCCGCACCAAGTCAAAATACCATTAAAAGCTCTAACATTCCCTAAGTGTTTTTAGATAATGTTTAAGTTCGAAATATTCATATAATATTTTTTAATATGTTATATTATAAAATTTTAGTTATAAGGATAAATTATAAGTCTTTAGAACGATGTTTACTGGTTTTAATCATTATAATTAGTCCCCACATGCAAAGAAAAAAACAATTTTTCACTCCATCGTACAGTCAAGATAAAGACATTTCAATGTATGAACTGCGGTTCTACAAAAAGTCTGAATTTAGGCAGTTTTGTCTCAATTTTTGATGATAACCCAGTTGCAAATAGGCGACTCACTAGCGTCGCATATTTCGGTGTCTCTTGCGCGTCGGGGCGCATATATTCAGTCTAGCACACATTCAGTTTAGCACATCATATTTGGCTACAGCTACAATTGATTTAGCTTTCATTCGGTCTAGCTTACATTTGGTCTAGCTTTCATTTGATCCTTCTTCTATTCGGTCTAGCTTCCAGTCGGTCTTGCATTCGGTCTAGCCGCTTACAGTGCTAGACCGAATGTAAGCTAAATCGAATGGAAACGCCACCAAAAATTAATGAATGTGCTTGTGAATGTGCCACCTGGCAACGCTTTAGAGACAGCAAAATTGAATGCGTGTAAATCTCAATAGTGCGTCGCATACGAATCATTTTTATATCGCGTCGCCCCCGAATTGCTATTTACAACTGGGAATGATTTGAATTTAACCCACGATGTCGGTATCTCAGATCGCTATCTAATATTGTTTTCTATTTCCTGCAGTGAGTGATGATATTTCGCCTTTAATAGAAATATATAATATCTTTATATGAATTAATATAATATTACTTTTTTACATTGCAGATCATTTAAATGATTTACTCGCAGAAAATGAAATAAAAAAAAATCGATTAGATAATAATCAGTTGACGACACGCAACTTGAATAGGGCTCAGAGAAGAAGAAATGAATATATAGAAAAAAAACAGCAGGAATTGAAAAATGGGAGGTAATAAGATTAGCTAAGAAAATACACCATCAGGAGCAACTTTAGAAATAACTGCACGTTAGAGGATAAAAAAATTATGCATAATCCCGGATCAACCGGAGTAATTGTAACACACTGGTCATTATTGTTGAAAATTTGTTAATGATTTACTTGACAGTTTAAACCTTGAGGTGATTGAATTGATATGATTTTAACATTTTTGTCGATTTAAGTCTAACAAAAGTGTGTCTCGTAATTACCTCACAATGTCATAATTACCCTAGTTGGTCCTATATGACGGGAATTTTACGTCTTTAAAAAGATATTCACCGATGTCGTCGGTGATAATTTTATATATATGTAAGGTTAATGATATCCTTGTGAATATATCATGTCAGCGTTATGCTACCCAGCAAACGTGATACTTTTGAAACTTTTCGAGATATTGGTTGGAAATGAGTTAACCCTAGAATGCACGACTGGGGTACATCATAACCGAGCAAAAAGGACACTGAAATGGGATTTGTTTACAAGCAACAAAGATAGTAGAAATAAGTCGTGCATTGTAGGGTTAATACGGTCTAAAAAATAGAAATAACCCATAAAAGTCAAAATTTTGTCAAATTTTTTTTTTGCAAATCGTCACTATTTTAGCCGATTTTTGGTCGATTTTTCTATCAAAGTTATTATTAATGACCAAATTTTTAATTTCTTCGAGTAAATAAAAAATAATAAACTAAAAAATATCAAAAAACGGCGACAATTTTTAAACAAAAATTTTTCAAATTTTTGAAAAAATCTGAAAAACTCCAGCCATTATCGAAATAAGTCAAGATTTCAAAAAAAGACGTCGAGTTTTGCAGACAAGCAAAGTTTAAAATAATATTATAATAATATTAAGATAATGTTCACTCACCGTTGAAGATCAGTCTGAGTAGTCATGGTGGAAACTGGCGGGTCCTGGATGATTTCATATTTAGTTCAATAAAACCACTACACACACTTATACATAAGTACACGTACACTAATACATTCATGTGTATTAGTCATTCGCTCTCACTACACTACAAAAATGAGTATCTGAGTTTTACACATTTTTGTCAAAATTGATACAAAAATATCTTATTTCAAGATACTGTTTCTCAAAAGATACTGAAAATGTCCAAATGTTTTTAAATAGGACACTTTCTTCTTAGAGTGTAGAATCACACACAAAACGTACCGTAAATTACACTATCACAGAAAATGTAAACAAATTTCGCGCCGTTAATGGAAAAAGTCGCGAGCAGCCGCGGCCTATGCTGCTCAAACGACTCATGCCGAAGAAATAATGAGTGTGTTTAATTTTGAAGTTTTGCAATTATCGCTTAACGACTGATCGTGGATTTCAGGCTAAAATAAAGCGACTTTAAATCTCGCTGTCCTTGTTCTCGCATGACAAGGAAATTTGAGCGCGCGCCGGGTTTCAAAACACAAACAAAGCCGTTGGATGACAGCTCTGACGACACAAATGACAAAGCAATTAGTTCAGTTTTACTTTTATTTATTTTAAATATTTAAACAAGATCGGTACTCCGATTAAATTAACCAAATTACATAATCCACATACTCATTATCAATAAACACTTAAACAATTGAAACGATTCGCGATTTTATGTTCTCTGAACCTACCCCGGTACTCCGGGCTGAGCTCTAGCAGCTCTGATGCATATAACACAGGACTTGGGATCTCCATCCGCTGGACACCAGCGGAAAGAGGCAGGTGAGATAGGATTAAAGGACGGGTGAATGGCCAGCGACTGCTAGCGTTTTATTGCGGAGGTTGAGGGAAAGTCCAGGAATCCAGACTCTGACAAATTGCAGATCCAGTACGCTGGATCGCTTACGGGGCTAGAATTCTAGCCGCTGAAAAAGAAGAGGAAGCATTTCCAGAGTACGCTCTGGCTACATATACTCAGCCCTCATGGCTGAGTTTCGGTGACGAACGCGTAAAACGTCCGACCGTCTTGCGAATCAAATGCATAAGTGACGTGTCGCTCCGCGCTCGTTCGTCCCGAGCCGGCACGACACCGCCGCCGCCGCTGTTGTTCGGGGAGAGGGACGTCTTGGCTGCGTGCGCTACGGTTTTCGGCGCCGCCTGGCCGCCGCTATCCCTTCCTTCCTTGTGCCGCTTATCGGCACTTAGAATTTTCTTGTACCTTTTCTCCAACAAATACGCTTTTTCATCTCGTCGGTTAGAAGTACAAGAATTGTTGTATTACGACGACATAAAACAACAAATATTTTTATTATTTCAATGGCAAGATATAAGTTCCAAATTATAAGGTCTATTGCATGGACCTTTTATAACAATGATACATATTTTGAAAGTATATTTTTTATTTATTTTGATATTTAATTAACTTTGATTTCAAAAATCTAAGAGTTCAAACTTTAATATCGTTCGAAAGTTTGAACTTTTGTATTGTTCAAAAGTTTGAACTTAAAAATTATTTTGAACATATTTGCGACTAATTAGTGGTTAACGTTAAATGTTAAAAAAATATTGAATATTTTTAAAATTTTAATATTGCAGGCTGTAATCAGAAAATGGAACCGCTGCAAACTAAATTCAACTTTATCTTATATGATGAAGGAGACAAATCCCAACGTTAGTATTTATTAACAAATTCACATTCAATGTCACTGTAACGTTACATTTTATTAATAATAATATAAATTTTGTTGTGTTCAGTTGCTTGAAAAGTACGTTTCTGCAGAAGTTGAATTGTACTATAAACAATTATTAGCTTTACCAATGTTGCCAAAGGAACAAATCAAAGAAGGATTTTTCATTATCGAAAAAGGGTTACAGCGGTTGTTTAAGTTAGATAATGTTGAAGAAATTGATGACTTAATGAAACTGTGTAAAAAATTACAAATATTCCTCAAATACTTTCGACTTCAGTGGGTGAAAAACGACGTTAACAGACAATTTTCTTGTTTTCGAATCAAAGATCCCACAGATAATCGACTAGAAGCATTACATAGGAAATACAATAGATTAATGGAAAAAAACCAAACTCCAGTTACATTTATGTGTAAGTTACTTCTTTAAATTTAATATTTGAGTACAAAATGTCACGCGTTTGTTCACAAATTAATAAAAAAAAATGTAAATTGAAATAAATATGACTTATATATATTATCTAAAATCTTTTATACTACTGAATTAATATACATAATTATTTTTTTCAATTTCTTATTTAGGGAAAATGACTCGAATATTTGAGGAAATGTACATAAAATTGGAGCAGGCGAAAAGAAACGAGGTTGCAATTGAAAAAGAATCAAACATGTTCCATTTGTGGTCTTTACTTATAAGCAAAGATATTTCTGTAGCAACGTTTCTTATGCGCATAAGCAATAACGATATTGTTGGGTCGATTAGTCCACTTAACACCTCTGAGGACAACGCAGAAAGTACGACTTATATAATTAATTTTTTAAACAATTTATGCAGTAATTACAATTTTAGCTATAAATAATATGTCAAATTGTTTCAGATGATACAGTAGAAAGGAATGACATGAAAACGGTTGGCGACATTATAAATGAAGTCGAAAGTGGAGATGAAGATGATGAAGATGATATTTTTATATATTTATGTGAAAAGTTATGCAGCGACACATAAAAAACTTACACGGTAAGCTGTCATTAATAATTATAAAATAAAATAATTTTAACATTTCCAACAATAAATATTTGTTGTTTATGATTTTTACAACATCAAATTTAAAAGAATAATTTTTTCAGGTCTTGAAAGGAGTAATGCGGAAATCATGACCGTCTTCGCCCAAACTCCAGTCAAGGATCCAAAAACTGGGGAGACAAAGGACAAAGTAACAGCTTTCATCGTAGAAAGATCCTTTTGGTAGCGTCACTAGTGGTCCTCCGGAAAAAATGGGTATTAAACGCAGCAATACTGCTACAGTATTTTTCGAGGATGTGAAGATACCTGCGTAAAATGTTTTGGAGGAGAAATTCAAGGTTTCAAGGTATAATGAAATGTATTACATTTTAATAAAATAATGTTGGGATAAAATTGTTATTTAATATTTTGGAGATTAAATAGGTATTATTTATGATTCCATGTTGAAATGAATATTTTAAAGAATGGTCGATTTGGAATGGTAGCAGGATTATCACGAACTATGCGTTATTGTATTAAGAGGGCTGTAGAACATGCTACTCAACGTGTACAGTTTGCCATTGCCATTATGAAAGTAAATAATAAATTAAACAAACATTAGTTTTCTACTTATAAAGTACAGTAGAACTTGTATAATTTTCATATCTGTTTATCTGCTTAATTACTAAAGCAATTAATTATATGAAAATGCAGATCAAAGATAAAAAAATGTGTGGATTTCACTGCATTCAAAATTCTTAGTTAAAAAAAAATAATTTAAAATAGTTTTAAGAGAATCTGATTTAAATCAATTTTATCATTCTTCATTTAAAATTTTGTATTAATATCTGCATCAACATTTGGATCATTTTACTAGAATAGAATAAATAAAATCAACATTTTTTTTACAATTTTAGGTATTTGTCTCACAATCAGCCTGGCGGACATGCAACGAATCCATCCAAGTAATGCGAGGAATGGGATTCATAAAATTCGCAGGATTGGAACGAGTCCTAAGAGATATTCGTATTTTCCGTATCTTCGAAGGAGCAAACGACATTTTCAGACTCTTCGTCGCCTTAACTGGTATTCAAAACGCAGGTAGTCATCTGAAAGAACTGCGAAAAGCCCTGAAAAATCCTGCATTAAACTTTGGATTGATCGTGGAATAAGCAGCTAAACGAGCGACGAGAGCATTAGGAATTCCAATTGGAACACCAAGCTTTAATCATTTGATTAACCCACAATTGACGGATAGTTCTGCTTTGTGTGCAAAAGTAAGATGGATCTATTTTCATAATTATTAAATTGTTATGTAATGATAAACAAGTTTCTATAAAAATGTTAATTGTTAGTTTCAGTCACTGTAAAAACTGGAACTACTAAGGTTTCTTAATTTAAGACGTCATTGTCTTAATTTAAGACATCAAACGTCTTAATTTAAGATACTTTTGTTACACCAGTTTTTACAATAATATACAGGAAAATGATAGTTTTTTATATAGAATATTTATAGGATATATTCTATACAATTATTATCAGCAATTTATTTGTTATGGTTTATAATAATAGTACATTATGATACTAGGGCGCGCAGCGCCCGTGTACATTACAGTGTTTTATGTATTGAGAACCACTGCGTAATAGATTATTACGCATGAGTGCATAATAGTATATTACACACGGGTTTCAGATACATAAAAAGAAATTATCTGCATTTGTAAAAAGAGATGTGAGATAAACAAGAATTTTATTTTGTAGAGTATCGAAATATTTGGTTCTACAATTGAAGGAGTTTTGATTAAACATGGAAAGAAAATCGTCGATGAACAATTCGTCTTGCAAAGGATAGCGCAGGCTGCTATTGATATTTATGCAATGGTGGTTGTTCTCAGTAGAGCTTCCTTGAGTGCGAGTAAAGGTCTTCCAACAGCAGAACACGAAATGCTGATGGCAAATACGTGGTGTACAGAGGTAAACCAAAAAGTCTTAACAAAATTAAAATTAAATTTAACTTATCATAAAAAAAAAATTTTTAATTTAAACTAAATCATTACAATTTGACAAAAAATGAATGAACATAAATGAAATAAATGAAACTAAATTTACAAATTTCAAAGTATTTGTTAAAACAAAAATAAACTAACAAAAATTAAGAATACAATATATTTCTTTAGTTCAAACATGTATTTGGATAATTGTATTTTTATCATACATTATAGTACATTTCAATAGCGAAACTATATTTGTAATCAAAAATATTTGTTGTTACAGGCAGCGAGTGGTGTTGCGTACAATATGAAGACTATTACAACGCCCAAGTATTTCAATCAATTTAATAACATGAGCCAGATATCACAAAACGTTTGCAAAAATGGCGACTGTGTTCAATCGAATCCTATAGGATTTTAATTCATAGGTACTCAACTTTTTAACCGTGGTTAATTTAAATCATTTGAACAATCAACGACGTAGCCAGATTATTTTACAAATGTTACGAATTTATTTAATCAAATTCATTACCTATTGTTCTATTATTTTGTAAATATAACATTTTTACATGTGTAAACATAATATAATGTAAGCAAACTTGATTTACTTAATTGAATAGAAAGTTAATGCAGATGTTTCTATTTAATACAATTATTGTAATATAATTATAATTGATATTGTTTTGCTGAAGTAATTAAAGCTTTGTAAACACGGTTAAAATGTCAAATTAGCACAAATGCAATGAAAATGCAATCAACAATCGCAAATTTTGTACAATGTTAAAAAAATATTTTTGATGTAATTAAATAAATGCCATTATATTATATACCACGGTTTCGCTTTATGATTTAACTATTTACATATTCTGTTTTTCGTTTTAGGATATTACAATAAAATCAGTTTTTTTCGAACAAAATGTTATAATTTATTATTTTTAATGAATCATTATTTATTTGTGTTGTAAGTAAAATCTCACTTTCGTTGCATCATATAATTTTGATCATAACTAAAACTAACACTATTTAGATAAATATTATATTATTATATCTTTGAAATCAATAAATCATCTATTTTGATTAAATCGATTTACGGGTACAGCAAAATCCAAAATGGATTATGTTTGAGGAAATGATATTGATTAGTATTTGAAAATCAATGATTCTATTTATCTGTTTTATTCTTCTTTGAGAAGTAAATTTACTCAGTTGTTAACACTAAAACTTTCTTTAATTTGTTTTTATTCGACTTCAATTGGAGACGATTAATTGAGCAATTTATAATTACAAACGAGTATCGTAAATCGAATTTTCATCTAAATAGATATCGAAAATAGATTTTGTTTCTTTTTATGAGTTATAAACTGCGCATTATTTATATAAAAATATAGTGAACGGATACCTGTTATATGAAAGTATTCTAAATATCGTATTATCATTACTCATACAATTATTATTGATAAATATCTAGGTGAAATTGAATAACGAAATTCTTACTTCTTTGCTAAAATTACTGCGTTTATTCAAAATTAATATATCTATTAAAAGTATTAGATTTGTATATAAAATACAACTTTATTTTCATATTTTCTTTTCCACTTTTCATTACTTCTTGCTCAAGGGTACGTATCAAATTATAAAGTAAATGTTTTCAGATGAGAAATGTCACTGTATTTTATCTGGAAAATAAAAGTATTGGCACACAATAAAAAACGTCGAATTTAAAGCCAATAAATATAAATTTGCTACATAGTGAAGAGAATTTTCTAATGGATTTTTAAAAATGAAAAAAAGCAAAAAATTGAAGTTCATTGGTCAATGAAACATTAACCATTTACATAATTAAACTTTTTATTCATTATTGTACGATGGATATATACAATTATATTATTATAATTGTTATAAAAAATTAGATTTTGATTAGAATTGGAATCAAGGATTATTGATCTCCAAACTACTGAATACATTTTTTGCGATTTTCAAGTCACCTAATTGAAGTCTTTTCGCAATTCATCACCCTGTTATAAACCAGAAAAAATGTTCATCGCTATAAAAAGGTTCACAATAATATTTTATACGTAACATGAACAATTCTGCAACAATGTTGATAAATCTGAATTAAAAGCAACATTATCAATTA